>JAVKLA010000084.1:39369446-39424881 GCA_034782735.1 Sagittarius serpentarius
ACCCAAAACACAGCTCTGTGCCAGCTACTAGGAAGACAATTAACTCTATCCCAGCCGAAACCAGGACAGTACTCCAACGCGCATACATTATAAACACGATAGTTTAAAAAAAAGTCAAAGCTTTGCAATAGCTGCAAATCCAACTAAAACAAAAAGTAACTTTTGTCCTTAAAAATATAACCGTATTAGTGAGTTACTTACACTCCCTTTGGGAGAAGTGGAAAAGAGTAAGTTACAGACTTCAAATTTTCTTATAGTTCCCATAAGCTGTATTGAGCCAAGTAGTATCCTCGTAACAAATCTTACCTGTTTTACAACAGGAGAATAGCGAGAAGTAAGATTTCTTCTCTTGGTTCCAGCAGTTGGATGGATTGGAGAGGGGGAAGGGGGGAATAGACACAACCCCACAAATATTTGGGTTCCTCATTCATAGCAGAAGGTACTCTCTTCTCTAAGGCAGATGCAGAAGGAAGGAAAGGCCCCAAACCACCCCACACCCCAAAGCTATGGTGCTACACGGAGAAGAAAGGCTAAACCTACTTCTCTTCCTGCTTTCAGAAAACCCAGCAGCTGCTTCCACCTGAGTGTTGCTCCTCCTCTAACCATTTTCACCTGCCCAGGGATGGAGTCCCCGCAGTTGCTTCGTTAAGGCTAACTACGAACCCTTAAGTTGATTGTGAGAAGTGTGCATCTGCTCTGGGTTACCACCAGCACTGCCGGTGGGAGCGTGCAAGGCTCTGCTGCCTGTGTGGTGCAGGTCACTTGCTGGGGTCCCTGGGGTAAAGCAGGACATGTAGCAACCTCAAGACACAAAACTAGACTCTACCAGCTGGCTGGCAGGCTTCTAAGTACCGAAAACATCGGAACATAACCATCTTGGAGCCTGGCATCCTTGGCAAAGTGCCACTTTCCTCGGTGCCAGTAACCCCAGTTTTCCATCCATTGTGTTGAATGCTCAGGGCAGGGAAAGCAGAGACCTGCAGACAGATTTGCCTTTTGTGTAGGTTTTGATGTGAGAAGCAACAAATGTCTAGCACTTGCAGCCCAGAAACTGTAAAAGCCAATTGTTTTCTTTGCCACAGCCAGCACAACATATTTCCCCCTTAATTAAGTTCTCAGACCTAGCCTGAATTCACATCAGAAAAGTGATGTTTGCAAACGGAGCAAATGGATCAGCTGGCACCTCATGTTACAGCACACCGCGGGCTGAGCGCCGTTTTGGCAACGGGCCCCAGGATTTCCACATCCCCCGGCCACACATTCAGCCGCAGAAATGATGATTTAAGCAAGGGGGAAAATAAAGGGTAGCGTTTCACTCCCAAATGTATTATTTCAGCAGGTTCAGCAAAGGTTTGTTGAAGTTAGGGGTGGCTGGAGAACACGTGTCGAGAGAACATATGCAGAGTCAGATCTGTTCCTTCCAAGACAAAAGACAATAAAGTATGAACCTCAGTTTTGTTTGATTTGTTTTGCTTAATTCAAATTCCACAGTTTTCAGAGCTTTCTGAGCGGCATCTGAATCTCTCCATGTCACATAGCACGCAAGATTTTCAGTACCTGGAGATATCAGACATAAAAGATCGATCTCATTCAAATCAAATGGATTGGCATTTTCTTATTTCTGGTGCTTTTGTTTTCAACACCTCGCTAAGCCCTTGAGCTGGCCATACCCAGTACACAGGTTTTGAAAACTAGTTTGCTTTAAGGTACTTCAGCTTGGACATGTGGAAAAGGGAGCCACTCCAACTCAACGGGTGTTTTAGAAAACAGAGGGAAGAGGGGGTTTATGCTGTAAGTTGCTTTTGCTGATTTTTTAAATGTTTGTTTTTCTCTTTTTCTGAGTCCCGTCGTTTGCAAGAAGTTTGGGCAGAATCATAGGAGTTAAACTCAAGAATAAAACGCGTAGCTCCAAAATAGACACATTTATGGATGTGCACTGGGGGCTGTTTGTATTCACTCTGGAATCTTTGTTTCATCGTCTAGATATATTCTAGGTGCCATGACCAGTTTCTGAAGACGTTTAAATTAAAACACTGAATTACTGAGTTTTGTGTCATTACCACACAAATCATGAACTCCAGCTTAATTAATCTTTATGAAGCCTGATAGCACCACTTGTACGATGCATTTGAAAAATTTTTGTCGTGCACTCTTCTTTTTGCAGAGAATGAGCTGACCTATAAGTAACTGTTTGCCGAAATCTCCATGCTCAAAATGTCTAGTGAGATTATTCACATTCTCTTAGCAACTGTGCTACTCGTGTGGCTTTTTGGAGTTTCGGTAAATGAAAGTATGGGGATTTTTATGTCCATGCGCCATTCCACTGAAGTGGGATATCATCTTTTTCTACTGGAAATGCTACCTTTACTTTGCTAAATAGTATAGCTTAACAAAACCACAGCAGATGATGGTATAAGTGTAAAAGCAGCTACAGTCACCTGCTGTTTTGCTTTGAAAAGTGTTTTGGGTTTTTTTTGTTTTGACGAGTGAAACGTACAGTTAGACAAAAAGTATCGCAGAATAATGCTCCCATATTACAAATGTCACTGGAAGACAGAAATTAATGGAAATGACAGTGGTGTTTTTTTTTTTTTTTTAAATAGAATGATTTCTTTCAACATTAGTCAGACCTCTCCTTGGAAAACCTGCAAATGTGGCCTCTACTTTTCCACTTGTGTTGCCGCTTTTGTTGACATTATAATATACTAGTGGGTGCGCAAGTGAACAGATGCACACGTGCCTGTAGCGGACTGTACAGTTAAGCTTCTGAAGCGTTGCTCCTCCGAAGAATGGTTAAACATTTATTGAACCCAAGAGCTCAACAGGTTCTGCGAGGACTGCAGAGCACCGACGTGACCAAATCAGTTTCCGTGTGACACAGGAACGTCTTGCACACTCATTTCATTTTACATCGGTAGCAGTAACAATATACCTAAAGTAGCGTGGAAGCTGGAAAAGAGCCCTTTCCTATGCAGAATGCATTGGATTGCTTTTTAACAGTTACCTGAATTAATCTACCAGAAACTGTTCTGTTGTAGCACATAAAACCCGTGGGAATAGTGTGTTTTGCTGCAGGCAAGAGGTGCCCGGGTGCAGGGCAGGTTGCAGGGCAGTTTGCAGAGCAAGGTGGTGGTTCAGGAGCAGCCTGGGCTGCAGCCACCTGCACCAGGACATGCTGGTGGGACTGGGGGGTTCCCCAGGAGTAGGGTGGGGGTGGATATCAGAGCGCTCCGGCAAGGCAAGAGGCTGGAGGCTGCCTGAGGTTTTGATAAGCCAGGCAAAGTGGATCGGCAACATCTTGACGTCTCCAGCCGCCAGGTACACGCTGTGTTCTACATTTTCCCAGGAGCTGATTGCAGCAGCAGGGTTTACAGCTCTTGCAAACCAAACAATAATGCCTTCCTGTGATTAGCAGTCGACCATTTGCATCCTCTGTTACATTTCACGTCTCATCGTATCAATTTTGCCTTTCTTCCATCCACTGACTTAATTTCGTATCCCTGCCCTTTTAAGAAATCAAATGGTACTTTCTGAACTTCACTGTTTCCTTTAGTCACAATACTTCTGATGTAGCAAGTGTAAAGACATTTTTTTACTGGGGTTAAAAAGCAGCAACAGTGATTGACCCCGATTCTGCACTAAGTTGCACCATTTCTTTAAAGCTGAGGCTGTGACTGCGTGGCAAATGGTTTCTGTTTTGTTTGGGGAGCAAAGCGGGCAATGGAAATAGCTCTGTACAAAGCTAAGCTATATATATATGCTAAGCTATGTACCAAGCTGCACATATTTTATGTGCTGCTGCTCCACAATTAGTAATTAACATTCATTCATTCACTGCATTTTTCTTTTCCTACTGTATTCTCATTTTGTTGTATTGTGCTGTCTACACTCTTCCTGATATATCGTTGCTGTTTACCTAAAACTTAAAATCTCTTGGACTAATACACTCATCTCGGTGTTATAGCTCTCTTATCAATTCTTAATTGCTGCTGCCTTTATCATTCTATTTTTCCTGTGCTACTATTTTCCATGTAATTACCTCCACATTTGTATGTAACTCTTCCACTTCCTATCTATCACTTATTACGAGCAGAGGAACAGCAGAACTGTTCTTCTTCCACAGCTGTGTTAATCTGGCACCTTCAGGGAGATTTGGGCCCATGTGGAAAGATCTCAAGTTTTTTTAAAAAAAGACTTACATGTGTTTTCAGTTTTCTTTACTTAGTTTTTTTAGGTAAACCATTTTTTCCAAAGGATTATTTGAGAGAGTATTAAAATCTTGTCGCTAGTTTTTCTGGTTGTGAAAAAAAGGAAAATTTTGATCTCGTTCTTCACATTACATTTATGTTGCAGCAGCACCAACCTGCACAGATGGATTGTGCTGGGAGCGCGGCGTGTGCCACGCAGTGGGAGGTGGAGGGCAGGCACCGGGGAACGCCGCCCTCCGCTTTCGGGGATCATTCCGTCCACCAAAGCTCCTCAGGTCTCCGCTTGTTGGTATCCTTCTGCATAACCAAAAAGTAAAATTAAGAAGAGAGCTGCCACCATGCTTCACCCAGCAGAGCAGCATGGTGTTACCTGTATTTTGTTATGCTCATCCTTCTGCTCAAGGCAGGGAGAGTTACTGGATCCGACCAGGTTGCTCAAGACGAGGTCCTGAAAAACCTCGCGGGATGGAGACGGCACCACCCCTCGGGCAGCTGGTCCCGGAGGCTCTGCCATGGGGAAGGGACAGTCCAAACATTTTCCAAACACTGTTTCTCCAAGAGGAAAGGCGAACAAGCGATAAGAAGCAAGTACACTCTCATAGTCCCAGTTTGCCCTGGTAACTCCAAAGGATTAGCTCCCAGGATGTTCAGGCTGTCGGTGCTTTTCAAAATGGTATCTTCAGCCCTGACATCCGAAATGGATTTAGGCAGAATTTACACACCTATATCTACATGCCAAATCCTGAAAATCTCTGCTCAGCTGCTTTACCATGGAAACAACAAAATTTTTCCGGAATCCATATACTTTGTGAGGAAGGGGCTGTTTGCCCCTCTTGGACAGGAGTTAGGTCTCGGAGGAGCGGGCAGGCAGCAGGCTCAACTTCTTTGTCTGCCCAGGCCCCTGTCTCCCACCTTGCAGAAAGCAAGGAGTCACCTACTCCTTTGGATCCTGCCCTAAATATCCAGCCTTAGACCCCTCAAGTGGAAAACGGCAATCACAAACCAAAGCATTAGTCTAAGATTCCCACAGTACAATTAGATTTATTGCACCAACTTGCCAATATTGTTAGCTGCATTTAACCTTCGCTTCTCTCGTAACCGTAATTCTCCAGGCGGGACATTTCTAACAAGACCTTCATTGTCATTCTCCATCAGTATTACAATAAACAGGCCTCCCTAATCAGCATTCCCTCAGTGCCGAGCCCAAAAGCAATCTGCTCGAGAAGATGTGATGAAACCAGAAGAGATCAATACCAAAAAGTTTTCACGAACTCAATCTGGCAAGGTTAGCATGGATAATATTGATAGATAAAGATCTAACTCTTCGCACATGACAACGGGATGAAAATGTATAGTAATGTGGTACTTTCAGTTTTATAGTTGTGGACTTAAAAAGTTTATCGGAATCTATTGTATTTTTCCTAATAGAAATAATATTTTCCCTAATAAAAATAGTAAGGATAAAAATGTACTATGGTTATTACAGATCTTAAGGATAAATTATAAAAATTATGAAATATCTACTGTACTTCTGTAGGCATAACCTCTGGCCTACTAAATAAATCTATGCTCCTTTGGAAATACTGCTCTTTGAAAGTAATTTCAGCTTTCGGACTGTCAGGTAGAGGCGAGAAGGGAGCAGAGTCCGGGTTGATGCGGGGGGAAGAAGGAGGTTATGGGACACCAGGAACCAGAGGGCTGCTTGCACACCGTCACAGCGCCCAGCGGCCGCGTTGCTGCTCTGCCGGGGAAGAGGGGAAAGTTTGCAGATGGATTATAAATGTGTAGTGTTGCAGTAACTCCTGGATTTAGTTTCATTTACTTTACAAGCTGCGAGTTTAATAGCAAATGTAGATGAATTCTACATTATAAAAACAGGCAGTTATTTTTATATATATATATATATATATATGAAACAAAATTTCTCAGATACCGCTAGAAGTCTTAAAAGTATCTAACACGTCCTTACACCTTCCCTGTCATGACCTGTGCCGGACAGACCAGGGAGGAGTTGTGGAGAGCTCAAAATTCCCTTGGGCTAAATTAAGGTGAAATGACCCCAAACGATCAGTTGAGCATTTTATTCATGACAGAAGCAACCTTAACTTAAGAGCATAACATGAGGTGGCGTTGTTTCTCACAACAAGAATTGGCATGGTAACACGTGGTCAACAAAGATACCCTGCAAGCCTTGCTGTTTTGGGGATCACTTCAGGGCAATGAGGAGAGCCCCCCCCCGCTGAGCCAGGGGGTTCAGCGCGAACCCCGCTGCGTTCTAGGCCCCTCGCTGAGAGGGGTCTGGGGGCGGCTGGATCTACTCCTCGTCCCAGACTTGGTCACCGGTTTTATGTCTGAAAGAATGAGGTGTAGGGATTACAGAGAAAGAGAGAGAGAGAAAGAGAACGCGGGAAAAGGAGAGAGCGAGAGAGATGGAGAAACAGACCGGGGTGGAGAAATAGAACGAGAGAGCACGTGCGAAGGAGAAGGAGCGCGTGAGGAAGAAGAGAGAGAGTAAGAGGCGGGGGGGGGAGAGAAGAGAGAGGAAGAGAAGGGGGGGAGAGAGAGAGGAAGATAGATAGGGGAGAGGGAGAGGAAAGAGAGAAGAAAGAGAGAGAGAAGAAAGAGAGAGAGAAGAAAGAGAGAAAGATTTCACCAGTCCCGGGTCCAGCGTTGGCCCAGCCCGCCTAGAGGTCCCATCCCAGAGAGGTGCCCGCACCACCCCAGCCTTCAGTTCGTGCCCTTTTGTAATCTCTTTGCCCCTCCTCCAACCCATTAGGCTAATTAGGTGTCACGCACGGTTTGTGCTTCCAGAACCTTCGGGAAATGGGTGGGTGGGCGGGCTTGGGGGTGGTTTGGGGCGGAACTTCTCGCTCCCTGCAGGCAGGACCCGCCTTTGCTGGTGAGCTGCCCGGCTGGGCAGGTCAGAGCAGGGCCCTGCGCCCCCTCCCCACGCCCTGGGGCGGCTGAGGGGCCCCTCACCTGCCCCGAGCTGCTGGGCAGGGTCCCGGCGGTAGGCAAAATTTGCCCCACCACAATGTTCGAGACTTTCACTCTTTCAGTCTCTCTCATTCCCTTACTTGAGGGATTTTTTAATAAAAGAAATAATTTGCACTGTGGAAAGACTCAAGACTAGGCACTATGTTGCCCTGCCACGTTCACATCAGTGATCTAAGAATCATCATGAACAGGAAAGAGTGAAGCGAAATAGCCCAATATTCTACCAATATTAGCAAGTTGTGGGTTTATTTGTTTTTTAATTTTATATGTCAATGACAGAACACAAAGTAAAATAAAAGAAAGGTTAACGATCACCAGTACCTTCTCTTCATAGCACCGAGAAATTGCTCACGTGGCGCAAACCTGAGTCTACATTCTGTGCCTCCAAAGAGCCCATGTTAAGACTCTAAAAAGCAGTTACAGTCTGCAGAAATAAGATGTGTTGGGTTTTTTTTTTCTTCAACGCAAAAGTTGGGTGCAAACTGATTACGTCTGTTTATTTCTAGAAAGAGGTACGATTTATCTGATAATGTCATCTAAGTGATTTTTTTTTGTTTGTTTAAAAAAAAAAATCCTTTCACCTTGTGATGAAAGAAAACACTATGAGGATACTCTGAGAAGAACCTTTGAATCTTCCTCTGGGAATGTCGCAGCAAAATCAAGTAAACGGCACGAAAACTACAGACGCTGCGATATGCATCTTCTAATATGACCCTGGCCTTGGTGCCCTCCTCCCAAATCTCAGTACAACTTCATTCTGTGGATATACATATATATATTCATATGCAGTGGGGGCAAGGTCATGGTTTCGCGTATCAGAAGGATTTCAGGAAAATATTAGTGAATGTTATGTATCAACTTTAGAAACTGGACCTTTGCGGCTATGATCCGGATGTAACCTTGAAATGCTGGGATCTCTAAAACCCTGCATAGGCAAAGTGTTTCTTGAGTACCCACTAACATTGTACGTCCACAGCTGTCAAGCTGAAGCAGGACAAAACTGTTAACGAAAATAGCGTTCTCGTCTTTTAAGAGATTAAAAAACCAGTCTGAAGGAAAGCAGATTAACCACTGTAAAAAGCACTTGACAGTGTCCATCCCCTCTCATTTTTATATTTGTCTGAATGTTTTACAGACACGATCGTATTTTGTGTGAGCATGCTTAAATAGATTCAGCAAATAAAAAGATGCATTTTCACTCCATAAACTTCAAAGATGACAAATTTGCAAGAAGCCTTAGTGTCATCACCCTTTCTGATAAGCCACGAGAAAACACGTGTTTTAAAACGCTTGGGAATTGTACTGTATAAATCAGCACCAGAGAGAGAAACAGTGACAGCTCTTGCGGAAAGCATCGCCTGTCTGTTCCCAGTAATGAGGCTGAGCGGTAGCTCCTCTACGCTCTAAATACCTAAACAACAGCAACGTGAACCTGGGTCTTTAAATTATATTTTTTTGTACGTATCTGACTGGTATATAAATGTGATTTCATGCAAATATTTTGGAGCAGATTAGTTGATAGCAAAACAGAACTGGAATGCTAATGATTTTTGGCTGCATATACAGAAGATGAAAACTCATTCAATCCAAGGCAAAGTGTCAGCTTTAATAAAGTAATGTCATGCTGTACCTCCCCCATAGCTGGCCTATACTGACATGAAAAATTATAATGGTGGAAATGCAGAACTTTGCAGATATAAATAACTTGAGACTCTGTTATAAAATTTCCAACTGGGGCAGAGGAAAACTGTAACATACGTTAAGGAGCTGCAGTGAAGGATATTATTGCCACCTATTGACAACAGAACCGCCTGAAATAATGCAGCCTGTTTGCTTCTACTGAACTGAAATTCCTCCCTGGTAGCTTTACAACAGACTGTTCCTATTGGATTTGTATGGCAGGGGATCCAGGCACTGTGAATAGCTTAAATGTCTGGATTTAATGACTATGACCCTATCTGAAGAAATTTAAAAAAACCCCAAACCCTTAGAGAGGTGGTCTAACAGTAATTCAACACCCTGTCAAACCAGGACTGGCATTCACGGGCCAGAGCATGTAGTGCCACCGACACGCGGAGGAATGGAGCAGAGGCGGAGGAGGAGGGGGGCTGTTGTGAGTCCATGTAGTGATGGAGTGAACGTTGTCATCTGCTTGCAGGAGCGAGTGCATTTCTCCTGTGGGACTTGCCCGCGGTGTTCCAGCTGGACGGCTGCCTGCAGAGTCCCCCCGCTGCCCTTAGCTCGTTCCCTTGC
Organism: Sagittarius serpentarius; assembly: GCA_034782735.1. Lineage (NCBI taxonomy): Eukaryota > Metazoa > Chordata > Aves > Accipitriformes > Sagittariidae > Sagittarius > Sagittarius serpentarius. The sequence goes on from JAVKLA010000084.1 coordinate 39,378,905, forward strand.
TCTGAGAGTGCTCTGCTGGAGACAGCTCAAACACTTCCTAAAAATTCCTTAAAATATTTATTAGAAAATGAACACAAGTGCAAATCAAATAAAAATAAGCGGCATTCAGCCATACAAGGTCTAAAATCTAGGTAATTACTTAGCCAGAAATGCTAGTCTTGTGATTAGGCTGATTTCAGCCAAACTGCCGCAGGAATTGCCTCAGTGCGACAATCTCCCCTTCTTTTTTGGTGTCCTTTTAGCATTCCAAATATGAAAACCCCTCCTACCTCTTCTTGTCAGGGACTCAGTTATATTATTAGGTACTTCAGTGTGATTCATTCTTGACAGCCCACTGATTTCTGATCTAATTCAGGTCAGACAGTGCAGATGGAGACCAGTATCCTACCCTGTCTTATCAAGTCTTCAAATTAATTTGCTATTCAGTGGAAATCCACGCCCAGAAACATCTATCTTTCACTTGCCTCTCAAGAATACACTCTTTGAAACATATGCGCTTTAAGATGCACAACCTTCAGTATACAACTTGGTGATAACAAAAACTTACAGAGGTTAGAACAGTTTTCTGCCATAGAGCAATTTTTGCACTGCCTTTGCTTTAGGTATTAAAAGGTTTTCATTATTATTTGGGTGTTATTTGTGTGTTCCATTTTTAGAATAGGTTGAAATGACTGTTGGTTGAGTAACCTGTATCATGGGAATGAACTTAAGTTTATGTGAATCGCATTCTGCTTCCTGGGGAAAGGTTGGATTCACTATTCAGTGTCCTGTGCAGTTGCATCAAATTTTTGTATTTATTTAAGAAACCCCATGACCTCAATAGAAACAAGATTTGGATTACAGTATCAAATCAAAAGAGGAACCAGAGTTTTGAAGATTGAATATTTAGTATTTCTTTTGGGGAGTTCATAATAAACTCATTTTCTCAAAATATTATTTAGAGAACAGTAAAAAGAAACAAAGGCTTCCCAGACAAATTTAGTAAAGATATGGACTACCTTCAGAAAAACGAGAGTCCATTTTTTTCCTTGAAATCAATACCAATGCAATGATCAACACTGACATAATCTACAACTCCGGACATAATGCTCACTGAGTGAGAATATTCTTTCTTCGAAAATGTGTTGTCTTGTACAAAACGTTCACAGTGAGAAGAAATACAAACTGATCCCTGAAAAGTTACTCCACAGGTTAACCGCCCCTGTTGTTAAACAGTTGCATCTGCTGAGTATGATGGTGGCTGGATCAATTGCTGACTGATCAATTGCATTGTATTCTTCTCCATAGTTAAATTCTGCACTCTGATCAATATGACTAACACCATTCTTTTTTTTTTTTGAGTTCACGTCCAGCTCACACCACGAGCCATAAGTCCTCTGAGCTTCTTATTCCCAGCACTGGGATCAGCTACCTTCCTCTCTTCAGCTGTAGGACCGCATTCAATGATACTGAAGTAAGTGTTGTTCGGGCCCTGCTTACCAATCAATCCAGTGAAGTCATCTTTGTCGTTTATGACCCCAAATATCATTCAGCTCTTTCTCAGCATAAATTCTTTCTTACAGCTCGCTTGGCTCATTTTTTCCAGCTTTGTGAAATTTTTAAAGTATCAAGCTCTCGGACTTGACTCTGGTTTTGCATAGTAAATGTAATCAGCTGAAGGTGATTTGTAAACTTAAGAGAGAACTTTTCATTTCCTTGGTATACTTCATTCTATGTGCCAAGAAACACTCTGCTATTCAATTTGAAGAGGCAGCATGTTTTGAGTTCAGACTTTTCCTTATCAGCTGTCTGATTTCAGTGGGCTATGAGCAGAGTGATGTTCCCACCCTGTACCACTCACTCTGAAGCCTCACATGATGATGGAAGATGCTTTGGCTTTTGGTTGTTTATATTTCCATCTTTCCCAGCACTATTGCTTCTGGTGTAATGAAGATATTAGAGCTATTCTGGTGTGGTCTGGGGACCTGTTGCACACAACGATTTTGGGTTGCTCTTTGAGGCCACTGATTCATAAGCATTGAAGATTGTTTACTCCTGAAATAGGAAAGAACTAATATAAATTTTATTATAAAATGCCACTCTTCTTACTTATCCTCCCCTAATTGATTCATCCTAAATAGGTTCTCATTATTGATTTTATCATCCCAGCCATGCCAGCCTTCCTGCTAGGTCTCAGTAACACGAAGTGGGTCTAATTTAGACTCATAAATGAGTCATTCCAATTACCCTTCCTCATTACTATCTCAACATAAGCTATTTGATTTTTTTTTTCCCCTTTTCTGATCCTTTGTTTGTTCATTTTGCTTTCCATTGTCTTGATGTTCTGCCGATTGCTCATTTATTCCTCCTTTCCATTTATTCCCTTCTCTTATCATTACTTCAATGCTTCTCTGCCTAACCTTGCCTGGCTGGTCCCTGGAGGAGTCCTTCAGCTTCTGTCTCAGCATGGCAGAGGTCACCTCTCCCACAGCTTCCCCATCAAAGGTGTTGCAACACTTTCCAGGGATCACACAGGTTTCTAAGTGTTTTCGCAGGGTGGAACCACGACGCTGAGGTGCCAGCTAAAACATTCAGGTGGCCAAATCTCCTGCAAAGAAAATCAGTGTTTCACTGATCTCCAGCATATGGGAAATACCAATGGGAAAAGCATCCCCAACCGCTGTGAGGAGACGAGTTGGTGCAGCTGTTCCAGCCAACCCATGTATGCATGGATTTTTTTAAATTTTATTTTGCTATGAATATAAATTAGCTTGAGTTTTTTATTATGCAGTCACTTTCTGCACTGTTTTGATTGTTCACACTTTAAAATTTTAAGGCATATACAACTTCATTGCTCAGTTCCAGTGTGTAACTGCACTGTCTGCAGAAATAAATAAATCCACTGACATTCTCAAGCTCCAAGGCTACAAAATAAAATGACAGCATTGATTTCATCCAGCTATGAGATTTCTGAAGAGAAAAGAATCCCAACCAAAAACCTACACAATGAAGCGTATTATCCTTATTTGAATGCAGGATAACTGTTCCCAAGAACATCCACACTAAATACCTTGAACAATTGCTGTGCCTCCTGCCTGTCTGCAGCTCAATACCTCAATTACATATGCCATGGAAGAAGGATGTCTTGAACATCCTCGGATGTGTGCTATTATGCTCCGAAGGTGCCAGTATTGTTAGTTTGTGCAGAGATGAGTAATCGCAGAAACAAACCAGCATCCTTCTAACATGCTGAATGTCTTTCAACAGAGTAATTGTTGCCACAGTCTTGCGATGGGAATGAATTAATTCATTTAAGCTTCACACTTTTCCTGACCTGGGTTCAGACCAAGGGCAGAGGAAGACAATTGAAGCGGTACCTGGTTTTGTGACTGAATTTGTATAATCTTCAAATGTTCGGTGACAGGCTTTCCATCTACGGAGAAAAGTGTTTCTGTTGTCTTCCAAAAATACCATGTAAAGAGCTCAGCTAGTTATTTTTCTGTTCAAAAGAACGGGGAAGTGTGGTGTGCTACCTGTACCATCAGCATCAGACACAAAAAGAAGCCTTTACAGGCTTTCAGGAAGGGGTCCTTAGACAAAACTCGCATGTTCCGAGTCCGATTGCAAAGCAAACTCAGCATCTGCCAAAGCATCTCAACACGGGAAAGCATTTCAATATTTGCTTAAGTGCTTGCTGGGTTGTCAGCTCAGTTATTTCCAATGATGTATCTACTAGTGAACTGCCATAACCAGGAGAGAAGAGAAAATGTAGGATGGTATTAAAGACAAAGTGATTCGAGTTAAAATTTAGTTGCTGTTACAGGAGAGCACACCACCTTTGTTAATCACGAAGGAATGGGCCTGTTTGAGTGATGAGCCACTCGGTAACCCAGTCTGCGTTGACAGGATGGGATTTGCACAAGCCGATACCAAAGTTGTCCAAGAAAGCAGACAAAAGGTCTGGCTTCCGTGTTGGGATGGACTAAGGGATGAATGGGGCAACAGGATGTGCTGGTTTGTGGAAGGTGGGAGAATGTTTCAAGCAAACAAAAGTTTTGCCTAAACTCCTCAGTGATGATTCTGCATTTCGCTCTGCATTTCCTAACTCTCCTTCTAGTTAATCCTTCCTCACACCAGAAATATGCTCCCAGAAACAGTCTCAGACCCTAAATCTGGAAAGCAGTAAAACTGAAGTCATGTCTGCAAGTGAAAGTGTCCTGGTATAGCTTACAGACCATTTCATTTATTTTTATCTATCTATCTATAGCCCAATGTTGATCATAAATGCTTAAAAAATATCCACGCGATTTTGTAGTCACAGAAAGGCAGCTGCACCCAAAGGCCACACACAGGCAGGTCCCCGCAGAGCTCAGATCCCAGTATTCCAATATACATAATTTTACCTTTTTTACAGTAACCTCCCACGGCCACAGAAGATCTGCCAGCAGTTCAAGTCTGCTTTTTCTTTTGCTGGAGTACAGAATTTGGTTCTTGGAGTGTCCCAGGTTAAAAAGCTGGATTAGAAGGAATTAGAGGGTATGTATATAAAATTCACAATTAATTTACTTGGTTTTGTGGAAAGCACTGCTTTCCTTTTAAACATTTAAGTAAAAAGAATTCAAAGAGAAATACAGTTTATTCCTTGTTAGCCAATATTTCCTCCTGTGACAAAAAGCAGTGACCAGCACCTTTTTTTCCCCCTAAAAGAGGCGCCTGGCTTTAGCCTCCTAACTCCCGACGTAGGCGTCAGCTCATTGCACATTCAGGACTGCTGAATTCAGTGGGGAGGGAGCATGTGCCCAAGTGCCTTCCAGATTTGGCATCCGTGGTCTTAAATAGAAGTAGGGCTCTCTGCAAAACTGCTGAGCACAAAGCAGCAGTTTAACTGGAAAATCTTTATGTGCAATTACTTTAGAAAATCAGCCTGCTTATTTAGAAGCCCAGAAATCAGCATTTACCAACAGAACTTTGCTTTTGAAAATGCTACCTTCTCACTTGCAATAGCATTTCTCTAAAGATCTTTGTGATTTCCCCTTTGCTGTTTCAAGCACATTTTCATGGCTGTTCCAAACTTGTTTTAACAATCTGTTTTACAAAATTCTGCAATACAGAGCTGGGGTTTTGATTATCCTTTTTTAATTTTTGCACTTCGATTTTCAAAATTTGTGTATTTTAAATAATTCCCCATGTGCCTCCAAGACATCAGGTTTCGTCATATAGACAGAAAACAAGTGTTTGAAAACAAGGCAGGATAATGTTTCAGTGAGTTAATTGGAAAGAAGTTAATTTGCTTTCCTGTGCGATATCTTGCTTTCAAACTCACTCAAATCTGCACAAATCCAGCAACAAATAAAGACCGAGGGAGGGAAACGAAAGCGTGATACCGTATCACGGCATATTCATGCCTAAACCCAACAGATAATCATACATATAAAACTAAGAAGGGACTAATAGAAAAGACGTTCCAAGACTTCTTTGGGACTCCAGCCCTATGTATTGTTTTTCAAAAGCCAAGTTGTAGTTCCTTTATGAGCAAGTCCGGCTGCTGCCTCCCAGAAGCCTGGGCCTGCCCAACTTCAGAGATTATATACGAGGACCGTATCTCCTAAGACACATCTTCACATGTTTCCTCTGTTCTTATTTTATACTTCTAAACTGCAGCCAATCTTAAAATAAACTGGCCTCCCTTTCCTTACTCTATGTCTATTATAACTTGAAAGCTTCAAGGACTGATCATTAGCTTTAATTGTTTTCATAATGATGCTTTTCACTAACACTACACCCATCTGTCTCCCTTGATGAGCCACTGTGGCATCAGTCTAGGAGCTGCTCTCCCTCATCCAGGTTCCCTCACTGGGAGTAAAACTCAGATGTATATAAAGAAAACAATCAAACCAGCCCCCACCAAAACCCAAGAAAATGAAAGAGAAGCCACTTTCATGCTATTTTATTAAGAATTCTTCCATTCTCATAACTTTGGCAAGAAGTGTCTTATTTTCCACAGCTGATATAAATGTTAACTCTTCTTTTCAATGCATAATTTTTGAGGCATTAGAATCCACATTTCCCACACAAATCCCCCCCCAAGTGTATTCCCTCGAGAATACGTTTCAACATTCATGTTAGTATTGGAAGCAGCAGAACGTTTATAATCAACCAATAAAACGTAACCACTTGAGTTTTTTTTTTAAGCTTACCCCTGATCTGAAGGAAGGTGCTGTCTTCTTTCTTCTCTTGTACAACTGTGCTCCATAGCGAAAATAAAAACTTAAGCAAAACAATTCAGAGCAATTAAAAAAGAAATGAACAATAAATGGGATTCCAACCCCCATTTTATAATATATGCTTTTTCTTGCAATATCAGGAAAACAGAAAAGATTTAGTTTCAAAGGATAAGGTCCATGAAAAGGTGATTGAATAGATATAGTACATAATGCCCAAGAAATGTTGTGAACAGCATCTTTTGTCTGGGTAACTGCTGCTGAAGCATGGCCAGAGGGATATTGTGCAAAAGGTATCGAAGGACAACAGCATTTAAATGATTGTCTTTGTACTGGTTTCAGCTTAAGGTAAAGCAGAGTTTGACTTGTAATTGATATCCAATCTTCCAATAAAGCCTGGGTATTAAGCTCCGTAAACATATGGCTGAGACTGTTGTGTGCAGTAAAGGAGTTCAGGTGTACAGCTGTTTTGATGTGCACGTGAAGGGTACTGTAAAGACAAAGGTTTTGCCTCTTTTTCCTTTTTTTGAATTTTCTTTGGTCGTCTGCACTGCAATATTGAACACATCGGCTTTGACTGTTAGAACCTTTAAATGGTGAACATCTCAGCTCTCCTGGGGAAACTCCTTTCACAGATAGCACACTTGATTCGAGGCCATCTGATACATTCAGGGAGCTGTTTCTCTCTTAAAACAGAGAAAAAGTAAGTGTGAGTGCTGCTTTAATAAAGAGAGGAGTATTTTTGTCTGTAGAGCCCTTCTGCTGCTAACTCTGCCACCTTCTACAACAAATTTTTTCCTAGGAAGAATAATGGACAGGTGACCCAGGGAACAGTATGATGAACCAGGCTGCATTCATATCTGGAGTTATAAATATGCGACAGCAAAACTTTTTATAAAACTACAGTAAGTAGGAACTATACCACTAAACTGATTTAAAGAGGAACATCGGATGAGGAGAGAAAGAATCAGCCCAAAGATCAAGCAAGTCTGGGAAAGTGATGCTAAAGGCGTGCTGTGACGACTGATTGGTAACTGCTGTAGCTCAGAGTTCCCTTTAGTACCAAATCGGCAATATTTCAGTATTTGCTTTTGCAATATTTGCAGTATTTCCTCATGTGGCGAGAGGAGAGTAAACTCGGACTAGTGAGAATTACCTCATGAAACAGCTCCAGCACCTGCTGGTACCAATTTGGAACAGAAGTAGTTTGATCAGTAACTCGCAGTAACCATTTGTTCCCTGCTACCCTGTTTGGATTGCATCGACCTGTAAAATATGACGTAATTTCTATAGGAAGCATATTAAAATGGTGCGCCACTGAAAACAAGGTGGTTAGCAAATAATGGAAAAATAAACTTGTCATAGGCTGAGTACTTCCACTCATCGTATCTCCTGAGCAAGCAAAAGAAGGGTCTTGTGGGCCATGCGACCCCTGTAAAAGTGACGATTTGCATGGCATCCACCTGAGAAGAAAGATGTTGATCTTTAACTTGCCGGTTATTAGTATATTTAATTTTTTTTTAACATATTTAATTTCCTTATTGAAGAACAACAGTGATTTTTGTTATTCTTTGTTCACACGTGGTTAACTTTCTAGAGAAAAAGAAAAGAAAATGTATTTTGTCAGGGCTGGGACACTTACTGAAAAATACTAATTCTCTGCTGCATACTTGAATTTCCACAAAACTTAGAAGAACCACAGAAGCTGCAAAACCACAAGCAATTCTCCCTCCTGCTGCCCCCATAAAAGTCCTAGGAAAAGAAATCACTAGATTTAGTTGGTTCAGTTTAGGTGATCTGCCACTTTGGAGCAAAAAGACTCCGAAGGAGTAGTCATTGCATCAAAAAATGTAATTTCTGCTTCTTGGTCTTCTGTGACCCTTGCCCACTCTCTGTCGGGGTAATTGAAGTCTTTCCTTGCTGTTGCTTTTTAACTTCACTGTATTTCCATGGTATTTTCACCAGGCATTTAAGTAACAGACCTAGCCCTGGTTTTTCCCTTATTTAGATACAGCGTTTCTATATTTAGCAGTTCTGTTGTACAGCTGATGATTTTTATTTTATTTTTTCTTTACTATATTCAATCCATGCATTCTAAATATATACAGTTCCACAAACACATGATTCTATCACTTCTCTTCAGTTTGCCCTCATATTAAGTTCTCATTGATCGCTACAATAACAGTAGAATAATATTACTGACGTTTTGTGTTTGGGTTTTTTTTTCCCCCAAAAACCCCTGCAAAGGAACAGAAAGCTTTGGTATCTTACTTTGCACCATTGAGAGATCTAATTAATGCAGAAAAATGTATTTTAGTCGTAGTTTGCACACTGAGAAAGGAATAGCTCCTGAAAGGTGGAGATGCTGCGAATAGCAGTGTTGGCTTCTTCAGTGAGGATCCTGACATCATCTTCAGCAATCATTTTGAAAAACAAGTAACGACTTGCCTGAGCTTCACGAGGACTCAGCATAGGGCTGGTCAGAACTAAAAAAAAAAAAAAAAAAAAAAAAAAACAAAACCAAACCTAAAAAAAAAAAAAAAAAAAAAGAACACCCCCCACCCCACCCCCCACCCCAAACCAAGCAACTTTCTGCACTTAACTTACTCATCTGGAATTCTGTTGAATGGGACCCTGACTAAATGCTAACTAGAATTTCAGAGTTTGGTCTGATATGTAAACATGATTGCAGATAGCTGATGAAAAGAGGAACAAACTGTGTAAACACAGTAAAGTCTAGATTTCTACAATTGGATAATGAGGTGAAATAATTTTTAAATAAGAACTCTGCAAGATTTGACTCTGAATCCATTCACTTTCAAATTGCTCTGTGTTTCAAAATCTGTGCGTGCCAGATTTGAAAGAAAGAGCACCCAAAAGAAGGAATTTTCTTAAAAAACAATGCAGATGGTAGCACACGAGAGCAAAAATAAAGTAGATGGAAAAATAAGAGTTACGCATGGCGGATACTGAACCTAAACCACACAGGAATGGGAGGTGCAGCTTCTGTGCAGTCTTACAACATGTTAATTGGACTCCAAGCATTTGCCTGAAAACTCTGCTGGTCAACAAAATCAAAGCGAATGGTGAAGTAATTGCACTGTTCATGTAGCAGTGGAGACTGTAATTAATTGACTTTGCTGATGGCTATAAAATGCTACAAAACTTTTACAAATAGAATTTCACAACTGATAATAAGTAATGGCAGGTGCTGAAGGTGACATTGACAGCCATTTGTCTGTCATCAGGAAAGAAATACTGCCACATATGCTGACATTATTTGATATTAGAAGTTCTAGCTTCTAAATGTCACATTTTAAATGTCATTATATTTGTAGAAAGTAAAAAATAAAATTTTAATGCTATTTTAGTCATATACCTCTCATTGAACCTTAAAATAATGCCATGGTTTTATGAACACTTTTAATAGTATGCAAAAGTAATTATCTCTAGTCTCTCAGGCTCAGTATCCTTTAATAATGAACTGAGTCATTCTAGACGTACCATATCCCAGTTTTATAAATGGCTATTTGCAGACTGGAGGAGAACACAGAGATCAGACACGTGGAAATATGTACTGCAATATTCTGTGACAAATAATAGATTCATACTAACTTTATCTATGAATTATTTGCGTCCAGAATGGAGAGTAACATTTAATAGTGGTTTTTCTGGGTTTCGTGTAACTGAACAAACAAGAGGTAAGCAACCATGTAACCCTGATTTCACATCCAACTTTAATTTCATGGTGTCAAAACTTGTTAGGTTAAGACATTAGTGATGGCTTAATCTTCAACTGACTTTACGTATTTAAGATAACCTCGTGGTCTACTTCACCCCTGTAGTCAACACAGAGCCATGTTATCCAGTGGGTGATTCAAACCATCCTGAACTGACTATCCGGAAGTCATTTCTGATCATTTCATATATCCACTGATATTAAACAACATCCAGACAATTAATTGGTACTAAATATCTAAAGACTAAACATCTAGTGTTACAAAGCAAAAGAGAAGCAAAATCAAGTCTCAGGTCAGAAAGACTGTCGGAATTAATACTTGGTCTTCAAAAGATGAGTGGCCTAGACAAAACCCATTCATCGCACATTTAACTGTTCTTATTACATGAGATGCATGCAACAGACAATGACACGAGGATTTGAGCATCCTCTGAAACAGCAGCAGTAGCTGCAAGGCAACTCCAGAGCCTAGAGAGGAAACAAGAGCCTTCCACTGAGATGCCCCGTTCATCCCCCTCACGTACTGTGCGCCACAATGCTTCTTGGATCATCTTTATTTGAAGATTACTTCCAGTTGTTAGTTTACATTCTCCTTTTTATAATTCACTGCAGATTTTCTCATTAGCAAAACACTACTTCCAAAACCATCATTCTGCTATTTTGTTTTTTCATGGATGGTGTACTGCTGCGCTTAGACTTGCAGGTTCCACGTGTTGATATTCAAACCAGTAGTTGAAACAGGTAGCAGCGCAAAATTCACATATGCAGCCCAAACACAGTAACATGTAAAAGAAAAGCTAGCTTGGGTAGCAATCAGAGAAAAGAACGAACAGAAATGGCTTTTTAAAAAAAGACAATGAGACAATTGGTATTATTATCTTACTCTGTTAGTACAGAGCCAGGATTCAGGTTGCTTGGCAGTGAGCCATAACGGGTGGTTTTAGTTCCCTTCTCTCTCTTTTATTGCCTTTAGACGCAAGGCCCAATATAATAGCCTAACGTTTTCTCCTAGTGTTTGAAAAACACGTTTGTTCCAGCAGTCTCACACTTTGAATATTCTTAACTGCTTCGTAAGTTGCGTGTCCCATAACATCTCTGGGCACCTCTTCCAATATCTGATCACACTCATAGTTAAAAAAAAAAAAAAATCCTTACATATAGTCACATTTCACGTGTTCTACCTTGTGTCTGTCACCTCTTGTCATAGCGCTGGGCACATTCAAGAAGAGACTGGCTCCATCTTCTCTACACCCTCTTCGTAAGGCTTATTGTCAAGCCATAAGGCTGGGAAACTTCATCGCAAGTTGGTGGGGTCAGAGCTGTGCAGCTTGTAAATCATCCATTCTTTGGACCATGAAGAGAGTGAAACTCACATTCTATTTTTACGTAACATGTAATTGGTATTTCAAACTTGATTTCTACTAAAAAAAAAAAAAAGGCTAATTTACAAAAAAATAGATTAATATTTGTGAAATAGGTTATCAACTTCAAATCAAAACATGCAAACCTTATAATGGAAACATTTCATTTCTCTGCAGATATTTCATGTCATTATGCCATCTTTTTAATAACCTAAGTTGGCTATGAACTCCGTAGACCGTAAGTGGCTAATAAAAAGCAAGTTTTGTTAAGTGACATACTTTGTAGATTTGGGTAACTGAGACACAGCTCTTATTCTATGTCCCATTCAAGATTTTTTTCTGTAAATGATCTAATTTGTCACTGTACTTTTGTTGACAATTCCTACTACTGTAGGAAAAATACTTATCCCACTTTGAGTCTCCCTGCTACTTTACAAGGGAGGTGACCCCCCTCCACCCTCCGAGTTTACCCTTGGACAGTCCTTTCTAATGCCATATGCATTAGATACTGTCTGAAAGACATTCTTGAGCCAAAGTGAACATTTCATGCTGAAATTAAGTATGTCTTCAACAACATTCTCTTTAACATAAAGGGAAGGAGCAGCTTAATACCTTTCAAGATATTTAAGATATTTACTGTGTCTTCAAGTCAGCTGGGCAACTGACCCTGCTTTGTAAGGTAGTAAGTCTAGGTAAGTGATTATTGTAGCTAAACTAAATGGTAGTACACAGCTTAAAAAGTGACCTGATCCTTCTTTGCCTCTTGCTTCCCTTGCTCTGCAGAATGGTATTCACAGCAGAAATCAATTCCAGTCTTCCAAGACTGTATAATGGTTTTGTAAAACAAAACTATGCCAGTTATTTATTCATCGTAATTGAAAGCCCTAGAACCAAAGAAAACATTTTGTAGATTCTTCCTATAGAATAGTAATTTACCTTCCTGAAGCCACTACAAAGACCTGAATTAATTACCACCGAGATGCACATTAGTGGATTAGTATGAACTTTCATTCTGCTCCCCAAGTTAATTGACTTTCAGACTAAGACTATGATCTTATTTCAGTTTGCATCTTAGAAAAATACACATTGTTAAAATACAAACCAGTACTAGTCAATCTCCTACTGTTGTGCTACGCTAAACTCAATGATAGTAAAACAAAAAGTTATGCTGAACAAGATGTTTATTTTTCAGGGTTTTGGGGGGCTTGTTTTTTTTCTTTTTTTAAAATCCTTGTTAATGTACAAAATTTTGAAAACTTACTTATTTCTATTTTTTAAATATACAGTTATTTATATTTTATATATAGTTTTATTAATGATAGATGCCCTATCATTGATGAGATTTTCTTTAAAGTATCCAAACCTGTATCACGGTACATGATGATCATACAAATGATTATGTGAGGAACTACAGTGAAGAAAGGGGAATTATTATTATTATTATCCAAGAGAACATTTCACAAACACCAAAACGCACTGATTTACTTGATTATATGCCATTTACAAACTGTTTTGAGTTCTAAGATACAAAGAGGAATAAAGGAAAGGCCAAACAGCAGGAATGGGTGAGTCCCTTTGCCTAACTGCCACTGGACACAAGAACGGAAGCTGAAGGCACTGCAGCGTTAAGACTGCTCCGCTGATCCCGGCACGTTGTCCCTGACATGATACCAACACCTACATCAGCGTTATACCCACAAATACTAGTCAATCAGCTGCACCTTCGGTCCGATCTGACAGCCGAGAGTAAAGTACGACAGCCAAAAGCCCCAAAAGGAAGGAGCCGTGCGGTTACTACTCTGTACAGCGGGAGGTAAATCAGAACAGCAGAGACGAAGTTCTGCCACCGTTGCATTAAACGCCGCCATGCAGCGCCTGCCTGCTGTTCTCCGAGTGCATCACAATGAGGGCAAGGCTCAGCTTGGAAAAGTCCTCATTTATAAAGTCCAAGCCCTTTCTCCATAGGAGCTTCAGAAAAAAACTCAAACCCAACAACAACAACAAAAAAAACCCCCAACCATATACATCATCTCTACTATATTTCTGACTGTGAAAGGTCATTCCCTGCTGTGCATTTTACCAGTATTTTACTCAGTATAGTTTTTAGCTTCCCAAACCAGAAGGTCAGTCTCGCTTCCTTCAGAGAACTGTTACACAGCCTAATAAATTTCTGTGTCCAGGGTTCCCCCCCCCCCCCCCGCTGTAAAGCTTACATTTTTCTTCTCATTTTTTCAGCCTATCACCTCTCATAATGCCCCAAGTATCACAATAAATAATCCTTTGTTCTCCTTGACACTCTTTACATTTATTTATTTATTTACTGGGAGACTGCTGCCTTGCTGTAGCCTCTGTGATCACCACCCCATCGTCCCTGGTTTACGATTCCTCTTTACCGTTCAGCTTCCTGGTGCTTTTTGGAAAATTTAAGCTTAGAAACGTAAGACGACAGCAAGCTTTTAGACCTCAATTTGCTTTTGCCATGCACAAAGGGAGGGCTTTTAGTCGGTTCCCCTGCATTGAGAAGTCACAGTTTATTCTGACAGAGCAGAACATACCTATAAAATAACGACTATCAACAATTACTAATTTCTAAGGATCAGATTTGTCAAGAGGAAAGCAGAAGCACTTGTGTGAGATTTGGTATTGAGGTGCCTGCCCAGAAGCCTCCATAATTCTCCGTTATAATTCACTTTACCTGCCTTTTGCTCAAGGCCTCGCCTCTGCAGGCCTCGGGGAAGGCTGATACCAACACTCACTTGGAGTTCTCCACTTGTTTTTTGTAAGATTGGACCACTCCTCCCCTGAAATGCCTCAGGCAGAAGCTGTTTTGAGGATCTCACTCAAGGTCCCTGAGCACGGTGCCCTCTCCCCCACCCAGAGCCTCCCCACCTCGACAGGGGACGTCAGCAGTACTTGCAGACAGCCGCTTAAAATGAGATAACAAAAGCCATTCATTTGAGATATACCCATGTAGGCCCTCGTGGCCCTGGGGTTTCACTGTGCTCGGTTTGATTGTCATTTCTTGTGATTAAATTACTTCATGTTACCCACTACGATATTATGAGCTTCTTTCTTTTAAACGGACTATAACTTAACAGATGTGCTCGTTCTGCTTCCTTCTATTCTCTGCAGGCCCACCCCGCATGGTTTCTACCGAGCATATGCTCCTCAGTTCCCCTCGTTGAGCAGCAATCTTCTCGGCGGAAACCCAAGGAAACGCCACTTGATTTAAACGCATTTTCCCTACCTGCGGCTCGCATGTCTCATCTTCCTTCTTGTGCGACGTTTTTGAACGCCTCGCCCCGGGCAGGGGTGCTTACTGCTGTCGCTGCCCCCGCTACCGCAGCTTCACAACCCTTCAGCCTGGGCTTTGCAGCACGTTTTCAGGGCTACCTTGCAGGTGGGGCCAATAACTCCTCCCCATACCCACCTCAGGCTGGGCTAATGCCTCAGCTGAGCTCCCTGGGCTCACAGTGAGCTCTTGTCACCACCACGCTCTTTCCGCCTTCAGTAAGCGTATGTGTATGTTAACCGCGCTATTAGGTGTACTAGGCAGAAAATTAAGTGAGTTGCTCTTCAGCCTTAAATATTTAGCTGAGTTGTTTTAATATTGCATTAGGTTACTATTTTTATAATGGGTCAGAGGGTTGGTTTTTTTTTTCCCCTCACATAAACTCTTCTTGGAATATCCCAGCTGTGGAAATTATTCTGAGCCTTTAGACTTGAATACACAGAAATTTTGTGTAATGCTCTGTTAGTTCTCTTCCAAAAGCAAATGCAGGAAAGGTGTGCCAGGCTGCAACAGCCTGTCCGAGCCCAGACTCGGCCTTCAGCAAAACGCCTGGCAGAAATTAGGGACATACTGCTCAAGACAGAAAGGGAGCATTCAGACGCTACAGACTACCTGCCCCTGAGAATTCAAATGAATTTAAAAATTTTAACAGTGATAGCGATGATATATCCTGCTACACAATTCAGGTTACAGGCACAGCATCTTTTAAAAATGCAAAGGAAGTTTGCAAATATAAAGGTCTTTCATTGCCTCCTCTTGAAAATTTGTAGCTAAAATTATTCCTTGTGTTGTTCCTCTTCTGGTCACCATTATCGTCTATTCCGTCCTCCTTCCAACCTCTATTATTTAAGCGCATTTAGCGAGAAAGCTTGTGAGTGTGGTTCTGCTGTGGGACAGGGACTGGGATGGACCACTTGACCTTTCGAGACCTCTTTCTGGCCAAGTGACTGTGACTCTGTACTCTCTCCTGTCTGGTTTCTGACCTAAAGCAACAACTCATTCAATCTCTGTCAAAATGTCAGCCGTGCCATGAAGGACAGGCTTACTGTGAACAGTAGTCACTGCGTTCTCCCATTGCACGTTGGAGGTCTTGTAGGCTTTTTCTCCATCACTTACGTATGATGGGAGGGCTCATCTACCTTCACAGTTTAATTCTGTAGAGTAATGCTGCATGTCAGTGTAAAAAGCAACTTCTCCCTCCCCTCTTTCTTTGGAGCATGCACAGAACAGCTGTCTTTAAAATTCCTTAAGTATAGTGTAATCTTAGCAATAGCAGGGAGCACTTGGGAGTTCAATGCATTACAAAGTCTAATAACAGTAACAATAACGACAATAATAACAGTGAGGCAATGAAAGCTCAAGGATGCTGTGACTTTGAGCACACGGTAGTATTCTTTTGAAAAGGTCTACTGCAACTCCAGGAAACTTCCCTCACCAGACAGCTACAGATTCAAATACGTCTTAGGGGGCAGGTAACACAAATTAGGGCCTTTTATTTCCAGAATGTGGGCTTGAATCTGGCTTCTGTTGAATGCAATAAAGGTGTTTGCAAACTGAAGACTATTCAATAAACTAAATCAGGATTGCACCTTTTCACACATCCAGGCTCGGTTTGTTAGACTTCATATATACTTGCTGTGATCTCACCTTGAAAGGATTAAGCAGGTCAACTAAAAAGAAAGCCAAGGGAAACTCTCCTTCAGTTCAAGTGCTGTCGTTGACACTTCTAGTACAATGAGACTCCGTGGCTCCGTATTTGATCGTCATGCGATAATTAACTTTTCAGCTGTGTACAACCCTCTTAGCAAGAAATCACAGGGTGCACCAGAAGAACACGAGGCTAATTTAGGGCACGATGGGGTATGGTCACCCACGGTGCACGCCTGTAAGAAAAGTGGGTCCACCTCAGCCTGGAGAAGGAGGAAGGGCTCCAGCAAGAGCCATCTCCTTTTTCCTCCCAGACCCCAGGTCGTCCTGAGCTGCTCAGAGGAAATCCAAAGTCACTTGAAAGTTGCCGAGGTACGTTTTGCGCATGAGAGTGTGATTGCAGGTGGAACATGAAGTCAAAGGACTAGTCTCTAAACTCTGACCAAAAAAAAAAATCATATATGATGAATGACAAAAGTTGAGACCAAATGAGTTATTTACCTCAAATTTTTAAGCCCCTGAAATTAATACGATTCTAATGGGAAGCTAACCCTGAAATATCATGCACGGCTCTAGGAATCTCTTTCTGTAGTGAAGATTCACTACAGGGAGATCTCGTGGGATAGATAGAATCTGACAATTTAACAAATGAAGATGGAAGCAGAATAAGCTGATGTCTTAATCAGCTCTTCTTTCGGAAACAAAGGGACTGCACAAGTTCCTTCCTTATCCAGCTTTTTCTCAACCCTAGCTGGTCATGTCTGGTCACAGAAATTACTCTTTGAGCTTTCTGGCAACCTCTTCTGTTTGCAGGGGTTTGTTTTTGCTACAGACCATGTTTCCAGGGAGAGAAAAAAAAAGCAGTGTTTCACAGCTCTTCATAAAATTGTCACCAAACCAAATGCACGAATATCATTCCCTTTAGTAAGCCTCTTCTCAAATAAACAGTCCTCAGCATGCCTGCAACCTGCAACCACCAAGTTCAGCTACGGCAAGAGCTCTTAGCAGCGGTCGCTTCTCTAATTGCTTTCTACTCCACCAGCGACCAGCATGTCTGCTGCAGACTGGTGGGCACAGAACAATGTACAGGCAGGAATTCAAAATGTTTCCCTCCAAATCATGCTCTGTTGCAAGCTGGTCCTTGAATTCCTGACATTCTGTAATCGTGAAGTCATAAAGCTTTGAGGATTCGGGAATATGCATGCCAGCCTGGGAGCCTGCACAAAGCCTCGCTGGAAGAATGAATGATTCACTTTAAAGAAGATCCTGAAGCACACATCAATTTTTAATAAGCCTTTGACTCTCTTTTCTAAATGTCATCTCCTAATGACACTGTGGAAAGACGCTGTTTCTCCTATTAGATTCTCTCTTAAAAAATGCTGTAATGCTAAACTCACGGTATCTGATAAGCCATCAAAGAAGTTTGCTCGCTAGACCTTAAAATGCAAGGAAAGAACATTTTGCTGTTTGTCTTTATGTGGTGATGATGTTTGGATGTGTAGCACCTGCTTCTGTTTTCACCTGCCATATGAAACATTTCCCCGACTTCGGAGTCATGTGAAAAATTGAAACAGTTCTCGATCTGAATTATGCTTTTAAAACCTGGGAAAGAGACTCATAAATTCATGTAAAAATACGGCCGTCTGTTCAGCAAAGTCCTCCTGTACCCTTCAAGCCCAAAAATGTCACCTGAAACACTGCTTTTGCACACAACAGGCCAGCGTTCAAGAAGAGGCAGGGAAGTGGAGCTGGCGGTTGGTGGATCTAGGGTATGAGGCTATATACCACACCAAGTGCCTTTGCATATAGAACAGCCCCCCTAGTATGTGATCTAACGTGCATTTAGTGTGCTGACCACGCCCAGCAGCTACGGCACAATTTCATTTACACAAATACATGGGCACCCCCATCAAATCAACAGTAAATTCTGAATTGAGAATAGTGAAGTTTATTCTGTAATGGGAAGGAAGGACCAACCAGCGGAGACGCATGCACCCGCTAGAAGGTGACTTTGGAGATCCATCTGATTCAATAAAGGATGGCTGCATGAAGATGTTATTTTTTTGCAGAGGGTAACAGCAGAAAAAGTCTTTCTCTGACAATCTAAATCACGTGTCTCAGCCTGAAGCAACCACGAGCTGCGGGGTTTTTCATGGCTGTTGCTGTTAGGCAAGGATATATAATGCAGTGAGTATATACACTTGGCTGGGAATCACAGAACTCCTGTGACAAGAAAACAAGGCTCTCGCCAGCTTATTGCCCAGGGGTACCCCTGGCATGGGATACAGCATTACAGGTGCAGGCAAAGGTAAATAGGGAACAAGATACTAAGGCAAACTTTGTTTGCAGACGCAGACTGCCAAACACAATATAACTTTGCACGGTGAACGAACGCCCCATCTTAGAGAGTCACAAGACCTTATTGTTTTTTTCTTTTCCCTTTAGGCCCCAGAATTTAAAGGGCCTTGCATAGAGCAGCACCTACTCGTGACGTATTGTAGCCTCTGGGAAGCCTTCATACAGCCCCAGAGTATGCCAAGAGAAAACTGTAATCCCTATCCATGGGAAGGACACTATACTAGCAGTACTTTATTAATAAAAATCTTCTTTTGCTCTCCCTCAAGTCTTACACACAGCTAGCATGTTTTCATTCCGTAACCTGTTGATGGAAAAGATCAGCCTTAGTGAAAGGCTGATTTCTCCTGTAGCACACGGGAAACTAAACATACCTACTTCTGCTCTGACAATCTCCTTTTTTAATCTTACTGATTGCGTGGGCATTATTTTTAGATTGATACACAGCACAGATGAACTTACAAGATTTTACCACATGGACCCAGTTCACCCAGGGTTAACTTTACTGCAGGAGGACTTTATAGCTATCGTAAGAAGTACAGGCAATGCCATGGTAACAGGAATCACTGGCAAAGGATAACTAGGGATGTTAGTAGTCATCATTGTGCACATGATTTACTTCTAAGACGCTTTCATCTATAGTTTCATACCTATTCTATTTTCAGATCTCCTTTGTAAGGAAGTATAATTTTGTAATTTCTAGTTTTTAAGTGATTGTGAGATATTTGTGACCTCAGAAGTCACACTAAGTAGTTGCCTTGCAGACAATCCCACCCAGATTAATGAAATGTTTATGTGTAAAATTAGTATTCAGTAGCAAGAAGGGTGGCACAATCTGCTCTGCACGTTTTAAGCCAAGATATTTCATGTGAACACTGAATTTATTATTTTCAGTTGTAGTAGTATGCTTGAAAAATTGAGAGCTGAGTTCTCCTTTGGGGATTCAGCCTTTCAGTTCTGTATACCAATTTAGTAATAAAATTAACTTACATAGCACATTTCATGTGCAAACACTTTCTAACAAATTATCAGTATCATTTTCCCGCTAATTTCCCGGTATAATTTCTCATACCACATGAATCCTTCCTGAATGGTCTACTTTTTTCTTTTTAGTTTAGAGGTCAAGCACAGTATCTAGGACAGCACATATTCATTAAAAATGGCACTTATTACAGAAGTAACATTTGTAACACTCTGGGTGTAATTTTTATCATTTTGTTCACAGTACGTTGGTAAGAATTAATTCAGTTCAATTAAAATCCAAACTGAAATAGCTACTAAAACATTGACAGGGAAAATATGAAAAATTAGCCACAGCTGCAGTTAGTTGTACTTGCTATACAGAAAAAGCTGAATGAGGAACTGAGTGTCTAAAAATAGGTTTAATTTTTTTGAATGGTATTGAATTATTGAATTGTATTCTAGTAGTGTAGACTAGATAATGGATTCACTAGTTTCAGCCCTAACGGATTTACCAGAAGATAGATAAATATAGTTAGAGACGTGAGTAAAAATATAAAAATGTCATCAACAGCTTTCAAAGAAAAATCTTCGTTTTAAAGCCAGATTCACAGGAGACAAACTGAAGGAAAGAGATGGATATTGGTTGCTTAATTAGATAAAGCCGGTACCTTAGTTTTAATGAACTTTCTGGAACTACAAGTAGTGTTAAAGACCATAGCAATTTACATCAACAAGTACCTAATAGGTCTGTTAGATAATATTGCCTTTAGCTATAAAGCATCTACCATAAGCACTACTTAGCATTCCCTTTGTGTATAAACACACTCCAAACCTTTCCGGACAGTTTATTTTAAATACTTTGGCTTTGTTTTCAAAATCTACACACTTACGCCGCAGAATGGGCTGGCGGATTAGTCGGTGCCGATAAGCCTAATTGAGAGCAGTTAGAGATTTGAACGTGAATATATACAAGACTACCTTTTAATGACCAATTTGTAATTATCGATGGATAGTTTCCATTATTTCTTGGCAATCTGAAACAAATCAAAGGCTTCCTGCTTACTAACAAGTTGTGTATAAACTAAAGGTATAAGTTACTACCATATCTCACGGAGCAAAGGCTGAGCAATGAGAGCAAAATGCATACCTTTGGCAATTTTAAAGCAATAAAAATGTTTTTCAAAGCTATTAAAATTTTTCAAGCGAGATCAGGAAAGATTTATGAGTTGGTGGATTTATTGCAAAGGCACACCTTTCCTGGACTTCAGCTCTTTTTCAGCTGTAGAGGAAGAAAAATGTGTTTTGTTTCCCTGGGTTAAACTCAAGCCAAAACAAATAGAAACCCTCTGTCTACTTCTGAACCTACAAACAGTTCCGGCAAACTTCCTTAACTTCTAACTTGGCTAAACGCCTATGAGCAAGTGTATTGCAGATGGCAGTGCAGGGTGGTGACAGTCATTTGCCTCTTGCCAGTTGCTGGGAACCGGAGAGGATATTCCCGGGGCACCAGATGTTGTCCCGCATCTAGTGGTGGGCATTAGTTGTCTCCCGCCGTCCTCTCGCACGCAAATATGGTGGGGAAAGTTCTGTTCCTGTCCTTCCCAACAACGGGCTAGGTGCTATTTCTCTCTAAAAATATACTAATTTGGGGCTTTTAACTGATTTCTAACATTGCTGTCTTCCTGCACATTCCTTGCCGTGCTAAGCTGCAGCAGGTCCCAATGGGCTTATTCTATAATCTATTACAGAAATATATGTCCTAAGGAAAATATCCTATGTATAGTGTGCCGCTACGTATCGACGCTTTATTAGCGGCCTGTTTTGGTCATTTGCTTTTGAGAAGCTGCTCAGGTGTTATCGCTTGGTCTCCGTGGGAATGACCTAGGAAAGCCTCAGGGCCAGACGGGTCCCGTGAGCTCCGCATGGCAAGGTGATCCGCTCCGCTCCAGAAACGCTTCCCCGTGGCTTCATCTACAGCTTGTTCAGGTACAGAAAGTTTGCAGGTGGGAGTTATAAAAGTTACCTTCAAAAAGTGACAGCTTGCCCTTTTCACTGCCACTCTGGACCTCCCACAAACAATCTCTCTCGCTAGCTTTTTGTTATTATTTTTTAAACAGGTATATTTAGAAATATCCACCAGCTCAACTTTATTCTTCTTCTGAATTGAATTTGTTGCAATGTCTACAAACGGTTATTGCAGATAGCTATGCATCATTTCAGCAATTAATTGCTTCTTAAACTCTTGGTTTGGTGTGGAAATATATGGAAGATTTCTGCAAAGGCCGATGTTTGTGATATTAGCCAGCTGCTTACCGTTACAAAATTGAGAGTAATGATTTCAAATTAGAATCCACTGAGGCAATTCTTGCATATCCAGATATGCAGCAAGTAACAGGTCTTAAAAGCCCACAAAGTGAACGTTACCATTACCCTGCGGTGTTGTGCCTGTCTACAGAGTATGCATGCAAGTTTCTACCTGCTCAAGGATACTCAAAATTATACTTTACCTAGAAGAAATGTAACACAAAGAATCTTTGTGGTTCACCACAGTACATGAAAACGGAGAAAAACCATGCATTTATTCATAACAAACAGGTTTATTATGTCATTAGGTATACAAGCCTCAATTAAGAAGTACAGATTTAATTTAGCCCAAAGGGGTTAACTTTGGAGAAAAAAGAATAGGAATCTTGAGTCTCAGGCAACCAATAAGATCCTGAACTGAAGAAATAGGTCTGTACATAGGACATAAATCTGCAAAGAACTTCCCAAAGAGGTATTTATAACATAATTTGTCATCATACCCACCAATAGTCAGGCATTGCTGTAGCTGTTCTCTTTATTTCTGACAGAGCTTTATCATTTCCCACACCCCTATGGGAATTATAGTGGCTCTAAAGAACACGCAGAGGTCACACACCTCACAGCACAGCATTAGCGTAGCAGTCTCTCGGGACTTCCTCTCTATAGCTTTTTTTGATGAACAATGATAAATAAATTAAAAAAAGCTTTTGTATGTCAGTTAATTATGGTGATATATTTCAACGCCTACATCATTTCTTATTAAACCTACCCCTTCTGAGGACTTGCTTATCCTGGTGGAAATGTAATAAAAGACTTTCTCATGCTTTTTACTATCCTCTGTAACAATTACTGTCTATCCGCCCTGGGTGATTATTTCGCATATTCTCGTATATGGTCCAAATATTGCCTTGCAGAGCTAGATATTTAGAGGCAGTTCAGGATTTAAATTTTATAGGTAACATAGCACTTTTAATTGCATATTCTTCTGAATTTAGATTAAGCTGAATAATGGGATGTCATCCATTTCAAATTCAAATTAGGGTAACTTATTCCACCAACGCGTGAACTTTGTCTTCATAATCTAGCTCAGCAAGCAAGCGTGATATAACATAGAAAGTAGTAACTGAGGGTGCTTTAACTAATGAATATGCCATCAGAAATGCAGCTCCATATTTGACAGCTGGACCACTGAATTTGGATTTTTATTTTTATTAATTGGGAGACCCTTACAGTAACCTCTGTTAATCTGTGCCTGAGCAGCTCACAGCACACTGTCAAGAGGACACATACAGATGAGGACTCTGCACTCATTTAAAGCCATATGTGTAAAAGTATGCTGTTGTCCAGCATTTGTTGAATTTTACAGAATTAAAAACAGGCCTGAACATCTTCACACACCACACAATGTAATTTTACAACATTTCATAATACATTTGCCTTACACATCGTGATGCTTCCTCCTTCCACATAGCACCATTAATAAAGGAAATTGTACTGAGAATAATTTGGATTACTTGGAAAACAGAGGCCACAGATTAAGTCAAGAAATACAGTTTTTATATCGCTGATAATGAATTTTCCAATTAAATGTTCCACCACAGTTATTAGTTTTGATCAATTAGATTCAGACATACTGGCCCATATTATCATATTATTCATATAGCTTCATTTCAGTTAAATGGCAGTTTTACCACCAGACAAATAGGCCTGTATATTTTCCTTTTTTAAATTTATGCTGAAGATGGAAAACTCAGAGAACCCCAAAGCTGGCAACATTTTCACTTATATTTTGGTTATGCATGAAGCAAGACCAAAACCCAACAGCTGTTTCAAGAGGCACAAGAATATCAGAAAACATGCACACATGTATTTTGGAATATATTTGCAAAGCAAGATGTGTTCCCTCTAATCCAATATTCGTTTTGCAGAAGCGCGATCCACCTTTTCCATAACACACTGGCAGGAATGAGAATCTCAGAGCTTGTGTCCTTGACCAATTTTAATTGATATTTGGAAAGGACAAACTCTGCTGACACATACTCTGCATCTGGGTCCTGTCTGGTCACCGACAATTAAAATCCCATCTGAAATGGTCCGTAACACTCTCCATTCAAGCACGTTAAACCACTTTTTGCATATTACATACTGACTAATCAGTTGTTAGAATGTCTTCTGAGACTTGTGGATATGATCTTCAGTTGATCATTCAGGGAACTGAGGCAGAGAGAGGCAAAGCCCTCCCGAGAGGTCCCAGCTCCTCCTCACTCGATGGCTGGGAAGGAACTCCGCTGTCTGACTCTTAACTACGGCCACACAACCACAAGACAAGGACCTATTCCTTACCACGGCCACACCAATGTTACTGATTTTTCTTATTCTTCCTTTTTTTTTTCCTCTCTTCTTTAAAAGACTGTATTATGGAGGTTTGAATATCATCAAGAAGAAAGTTTACATTTAAGCACTCTTAAATATTTGACAAATCCACAAAACCAAGGAAATTCAGATTTAAGGCTGAAAATCCAGACTGACACTCCAACCTTACTGATACTGCCGCAAAACTCTTTGCTTTTGTGCATTAAAATCAGACCTCTTACTTTCCTAAATGCTGGGGTTTTTGTAGTTAAATTATAGTAACAAGTGCTCCAGTTTCACTAAACCCCACTACCTACAAGATTTGGATTACTAAAATGTAACCTAAATCCTTTCTGCTGGTGGTGTGTGCATTTGAAGATAAGTAGCAGGGTGAGTAGGCTAATAATGGATTGGAATCTCCTATGGATAGTTCAGCACATCTCTAATTTCATTGCAACTATTTTTCTAGTTAAATTTAGATGAAAGAGCAAGACACATCTATTTCTTGCCTGCTATTTTTTTCCTTTAAGGTATTATGAGAATTCTGTTATATAAACTCATACATACAGACAAGTGAAGAGTGGCAGCCACAGTAGCATATTAATTTGTGTCATATTTCCAAAGATTTTGATTGATTATAGTGTGGATGATGCTGGCTCACAATTATTAAAGACATAGGATTGCAGGAATTAACATGAAACTGGCCCTCTGACTCACCTCGCTGTAGATACAGGACTAAAACATGTACTTCTTATTAGTTTAGTATAATTTTAATGGCATTTCTACTGCTCAAGTCCTACATACATCAATCTTCAAATGGAGAAAGCTCAACCCCAGCCTTTTCTGGCAGTGGAAAAATATCTTTCTCTTTCCCACGTATTCACACCCAGCCAATCCTACCAGAATGCAGACACCCAAACCAGTCACAAAAGTTTATCTTGATTGTGGATTTTCAGACATCCGGAGTTTTTCCATGAGACTATCGTTTTTATCCCTTTTTAAGGGGCGATGCATAGCTAGGTCCTGGTTTGCACCTTCTGGATGGCTTAAAACACTCTGTTTTTCTTCCTTTATCTCCTCCGCATTTGATTTCCAGAAAAAATGGAGAGGTTGTCTGTTACCTCTTACTGCTGTCTTACCCTTTCCCTTTTGGCTTTATCGAGCAAAATGAACAGAATCTGGAGAAGAAAGAAATGGCAATTAAAGACAAAGGTTTGAGTAAGTCTGAGGTAGAAGAGAGGCATATAAATGGTGAGCAAGCAGTTCACACTGTATAGCTTTCTGGCTAAAGCTTTATTGTTTTGAACGACGTCTTTGGCACAGCTCTTACCAGGGTTTGTGAATATTCATCACCTACATTTTCCAGGAAAAAACTTTTGGGGGAAAAAGATTGACAATACAGACGAAAATACTGAAATAATTTTTTTTAAAGCATAATAAAAGCTTTACAATGAGCAGATGAATTAGGAAAAATGCTTTTTGTGGGTCCTAGCCTGCCTTAACAAGACATGAATTAGAAAGGACTCCTAGTGAGCATTTGTTTATGTCAACATGGAACTTAATGAAAATTAAATCTCGCTTTATGTAATGCTGGAAGCCAAATCCCCGGCTTGGTTACAGGAGTGTAAACACAAACTAACGCCCCTGTGCTTGGTGAACCTACTACGGATTTCCATCTTGCTCTCATCTGTGTCCCACCAATTTATAGCAGAAGTGGATCCAGCCACCAGCGAGCAATTTGCCTAAAATGAGAGTAATTTAACCCAGGGGTCCGCACATAAGCATGAAGAACTCCTAGGCTTATAGTTTGCCTCTCATCAGCTGTTACTCATTAATACTTTCCTCACTGATATTAATTTTGAAGTCTAGCACCTTTCTTTCTATGTTTGAGGCATTTGCCTTCGAAGTCATTTTAATATTCAAGCTACAAAGGTGTTTGTTGTCTTTGACTCAGTTGACATTTACTTGCGAGAAACTGAACTGAAGAGGCTGGTAATTTCTACAAGAGGTGTTGGCATTAATTTTCTTGCTGTTATGCCTTGTTGCTCCAGTAGATGTTTGTAGGTGCCAACATTACCTAATTTTTCCCCTTTTACTTACGTTTGACAGGTTACTTATTGTTTATTGACTGTGGAAAGTTTATTGTGCGATTTTGCTTCCTCAGGTCTGGTATTCAGCAAAAAGGCTTTATTTGTCTCATGATAGGGTGTTTGTCTGACACCAAATCCTTTTTTTACAAGTCAACCTTCCAAAGAAATTATTATAACCTTCACTACTTAGCTGTTCAGCAAACTCTGTGCACTTTCATTTCTGACTATAGAGAATGAAGAAAATGTGATAATTTGCCGAGTGACACAGAGTTGTCTAAAAAATATTCAGTCCCTTTTTCATCACTTATTCCAGTACTATCAGATGAGGGAAATAACTTATCTTTCCTAGAAAAATATATATTGATGAGTGCTAGGATTAATAAGATATGTTTAAAACATGTATTACATACTTGAAAAACAATGTGACAAGTATATTATTACAAGTATCATTTCTAAGATTATAGTTCACCAGCTGAATAAGGAACAAAATTATAATAATTGGAGACCAACAGTGATTGTAAAAAGAAATTTTAATAAATACATCAAGATCTAGCTAAAGGCTTCTGTCAATAATTACCTTCACAAAATAACACTCAGTGTTGATACCCTGTTGCGCTACTCATATAGACAGATATTAACACATAATTCCATTCAAATTTATGTGTCCTGAGGTAATTGCAGGCTATAAACAGGGCTGCCTGATTTGACTTTTGAAAAACTTACATTTTAGAAGACACGGTCTCTCTGAATAGGTATGACAGCATCATGTGGAAAAGTCAGGAAAGGCCTGATGTCTTCCCGACATCTTTTTTCTTTAAGTTTCCCCACTTAACATTTTTTGCTTCTTGCCAATAAGCAGCACAGAATATATTACAGAGGAACTATCTACAGTGGGAAGAAGTTGTGAAAAGTCATTTCAGCAAAAACACACCGTCTCGTTCCTGCCAATAGTATAGAGGTTTATATCCACAATCCTGATGATCTTGGTAGCTCAGTGACCATGCTGGTCTTCAACCTTCCTATATAAAAGTCACACTGTATTTGGGAAATCATTCTTTCTGCCAAGCCACATTTGCAAGCACACATTTGGTGTAAGAAGCAGCTCAAGCCTGGCCAAGGTCGTTCTTCACCTCACTTTGAGAAGAGCGGAGCTTGCCCAGCTGTGGAAATGCCAAAGGAATTTACACAGAGATTGTAAGAGACAAGTAAAACTGGGACACGATAATACCATCCCTCCCTTCGTGATCTTAAAACTATGGTTGAGTGCATGTGGATGGGGAATATAGGCACTGCTTTTGAAAAGAGCCAGCTTCAGTTTTAGTGCCTGGCATTAGCAGAAAAAAATATAAAGGAGATAGCACTGGATCATCTGAAAACATTCCCAGATGCGTGCTTTTGGCAGGTAATTGCATTTCCTTGCAACATGATAAAGCAAATCAATGAAGTTAAATACAGAAAATATGAAACTGAAATCTGTATCGTAGCATTCACAAGAAATCCAGCTGAATCTTGTTCAGAACCACCTGTTCAGGTTGTATCAACACATAGGGTGCATGATTTTCCGGAAATAAAAAATAAAAAAACAATCAAAAAAAATACAGTAAAATTATGAGAGCTCCATGGTCTGTTCATTCTTTTCCAAGACCAAATCACATTACTTGCATGCTACACTTCGAGAAACAAAAGAGACCAGATTTAGATTTAGAAGTCTTGGCTCTGTAGTGGCTTTCAAAAAGCAATGAAAACAGTTCTTCTATTGCAGAAGATGTTGATAAAGATTTCTCTTTCACCTTCATGAACGGATTGGATGGGGTTTTTTAATCAGTCATCCTAATCCAAGCCACAAGGAGACAAGCATCCCTGGGTCAGAAGGGCCACTGCAGTCCAAGTCCTCCATTTCCTCAGTTACAGCCTTGCCCAAAGAGATGGCTTAGTGACAACATGTACTCACCTGTTGACTGCTTGTATACAAGCTCCCCAACACCAAGCTGACTGCTCGCTAACTTTCTAGTCGCAATTCCTGTAGTAGAGCTGCCGTGTGCTTCTCTGCTGGGAAGGCGCTTCTTGGTTCGCACTGAAGAGACAGGCTTTGCAGGTAACGCCATACACGTGGCTGTCCTGTGCACTCACAGTCTTTACAGTCATTCTTGACTATCAAAGATATCCATTGTCCTCTGGCCTTAATCTTGAAAATTTATTTCGGAGCCTCAGAAGCTTTGTTTGGCTGCGTGCAGCTAAGCGGCGAGCAGCTGAAACCCTTCGTGACTATCACACAGTTTTCCTATTTCTTTTTCCTATCCATCAAGCTTGAAGTGTTATGTACCCAGTTTTAAACGTGTCATAAGAGAGTTAATTTGGCTACAGGCAGTGTTTTCGTGGTGGGTTTTGGCTTTTTTTTTTTCTGAGTTGATAAAAATGGAATTAGCAGGTATTAGCAAATAAATTAGTAGGCATTAATAACAAAAGAACCTGTTCAGGTTCACTGAAGCAGATATAATTCTAGTTACAGGTAAAATATTTTTTTCAGTTAGTTGTTTATTTGCATGACTTTTTAGGTATTATTTCTTAAGAAATTAATTCTTCTTATCCACAGCCCAGTGAACTCGAGAGCCTATCTGACACTCCCTTAGGCTACTGCTCTTGGAGAGGAAACCCTCGCCATAGTCTCATTTACGCTCAGACAATGTGTCTGTCTTCCCCGGAGGGCTCCTAATTCAACCTCAAGAACAGCACAGTTTCAAAAGTCTCTAGAGAAAATGGAGGTACAGAACACCAGCCGTGGAAAAGTATATGTTCAGGCTCATCACACGTGTGTAATTAGTGCTCTGCTGAATTTCTTACAAACTATGAAAAAACAATGACCTTGATACATCACAATACACTACAGCAGTAGTTTCCTACATAGGAATATAAACTGTTTTTCCCAAAAGCTGTGTTTTCATCTCATATTTACGTGTGCAATTGTTCTTACCAGACAAACCTACTTGGAATGCAAAAATACATGGAATCCTTCCCAAATTTAAGGTTATAGATAGTTAACTTCTTTGGCCACAACATTTCTATCTTCAAGTGTTTTGTAGACTAATACATTAATGAAAGTGAGACCATCTTAAATCAAATGAAGTGTAGGACAACTACAAACTGGGAAGACAGGTTCAGATTTTTTCTTCAAGCTTTTAAGCATCTCTACTAATAGCTAAAATATTTCAGAAACAGTCTGACCTTTAGATTCTGTTTGAAAAAAGGCTTCTTTTCTTTTGGGAAACTGCCTCCACTGAATCATTTCCAAGCCTCCAGGCAGCTTTCAGTATCAAATACACTGTTGTTACAACTATTTCTGAGATAATTTTATAAGTGAACTACAAGAGAAATTAGACCTAATGTCTAAAAAGGATGGTAAAAATATACAGAAAATCTCTTGCAACATATATCATATAATACAAATATAATTTGTTTGATACAGACCTTCAGCTTTGCATGATTTCTGTTATGGAAACTAAGAGCTTAATGGGAAAGTCTTGTGAGTTCCAAGCCCTAAGTAATTGGGTTATGAATCCCCAGAGAGACCGTTAATTTTTTTTTTCTGGTATCTGTATTTCGGCTATGGTAGTCATTGAAATATTTGTCCAAGCTAGCTGAGAATGATGATTAAAATAGACAGAATGTTTACCATCTATATATTTCTCATAAGACCAACGAAACTTAAATGTCAGGTTTTAATACTTATGTGTTCTTTTCAGCACAGTATCTTTGAATTGACCTAATAAAATTATACGACAATTCAGTTAATTACTATGATAGCAAATTAATATATTTATTGTCATTACTACTTAAACATGTAGGAATGAAAACTGGAACTGCCTTCAGAATTAATGAGGTCTCTGTAACTGGGCACTCCGTTGACTGTGAAATGATCAGCCTAGAAATTCTCAATGCAAAATACTACCTTATTTCACTGGAGTCCGGACAAGTTTTGGAGATAAAATATGCTATTTTGCAGTTTCACGCTTGAACTCTATAGTTTGGAGCACTGCACTTAGTGGAAATTGAAAAATTTAGTTACCTGGTTGTGGTCTGAAACACTGGTCAGAGTGATCGCTTCAACCTGGAAGACAACTGGAATAATACCTGAATTAGAGAAAGCCATAAAAAAAGTTTGCCTCTACAAAAGAAAAGAAGACATAAATAGAATACTGAATACATGAATAAATCAAAGCATGATGAAGCAAAGCACTTTGTCAGAAAGTTTATTAAAAGAAAAAAAGATCAGCAGCATGTTTTGGGCAGAGATTTTAAGCCACTGTGAGGACCGTCAGATGACGGGCCAAGCTGTGGGTGTCCTGTTCACATAACAAGGCTGTTCTGATCTTAAGCAGTGGGTCAACACTGGAAATCTAACTCTAGAATTTGTTAAATTGTTCACATAAACAGGACTATTGGGACTTGCTTGAATACGTAATTGCAGTATTTGAATGATGATATTGGATTCTGTCACATAAAATGATACATGCTCGTGTTTTACATTAGCAGAGCTGAGTTTCCATTCATTTTAGACAGGTTTTGAATATTCATGCTTATTCATATTTATCTATTTATATATATTCCGTTTGCTTTTGCTCTTGCTTCCATAGATGAACTTACAAATAAACTATTAAAAACACAATCAGAAACTCTGTTGTCATGACACAGTCTTTCAGTACAGGTTCTTCTCTGTGGCAGTTTCCAGTCTCTACACAGACTTTTTTTTCAGGAAGATATTTTGTTCCAGGTGTTTATCCACTAATTTTTAATAAATATAGTACCTGTTTAATAAAGCAAAACCAGCAATATCCAATGACAGCCTTGGTTGATCTAAAAGACAGACCTCCTAAAACCTTGTTAGCTTCTCTCCCAGGAAATCTAGGAGTTGGCACCCGCTGTAGGAGCAGCTGTGCTCACACGTCTTACAGATGGCTGTGGAAAAGGAAATCAAATCCCATTGCACTCAGACCTTTAATGAAAACTGAATAAAATCCTGAACCGGGTGAAATTATCTCCATGGCCAGACTTGCCTTTTGTATGGACACGAAGACTCAAAGACTGGCCGGATCCTGTGTGTGCCAGGTGACTGTGTCACCAGATGTGCCCGACCACGGGTCGCAGGTGACACTCTCCTGGCCGGGAGCCGAGGCCATCCTTCCTGAGAGCCATACCATTCATCTTACCATCCTACCTTCATATAAAAATATAATCTATATAAACGTTACGTATTTCTACACTGATACATAAACATATAGATATAACACTTATAAAAATAGTTTATATATAGAGAGAATATCTATGTAAACTATGTATAAATATACAGAGAGAGACTATAAGAATACATATACGGTGAATAAACTATATGTTGTTTATATAGAGAGAACTATTCTGAATACTGAATACTTACCGAACTTAACGTCTGAAAATAGGAGACCTAACTAGGAATGCTGGCTTATAAAAAGAATTCAACAGTAAAATGGTTTAGCAACATAGCAGCGGGTCGGGTAGACAGCTGCAAGTCTGAAAGACTGCTGAAAGTTAAAAGGTGCGAGGGGCAGCGTGGCGGGTTGAAGTTTTGGAGTGCGGTTTTCAATGGTGCAATGCAAGACATGTTGGTTTAATAGTATCAGCAAGGTCTGAAAGTGTTTTGCATGCACTGTAACTTCAAAGAGAGCCTGATTTATAGGGTCCCCGTGATGTATCTAAATGTAAAAAATACATAATTTATGAATTCATCTGTTTAGAGATCTATTCTTTTCCAGATTATGTATACTAAAATGACTATATCCCATGTAATTCAGCTCAATTTCTAGCAGATTACTCATTTGAAAAGAGCTGAGAAAATAAGTGTTTGCTATTCGTTTTGCACACAGAACAGATGTCTACAATGCGCTTTTGCACATCCTAACATGAAAACTTGGATTTGTCATCAATGATTGATCATCTCAGTGCTGCTCTCCAAATATGCCTTTGTTACTTACGCTTCTGGTTTTTCAATAGTGGCCTTGAAACTTTTTAAACCTTTAGCAGGTGAGACAATTCACTTCATGATGAAGTGACTTTCTTCTCTAACCAGGTGAAGGAACAGGAGCTGCCCTTCATAGCTCCTTCCCACTATCCCATGCTGTCTGCAACAGTGCGGACACTGGTCCCATCCCATAAAGACCAGTTCCTCTTGCAAAAGTTCAGACGCAACAGGGCAAACTAAGCCTCAGACCTCTTATGTTCTATGTCCATCTCCTTGTCACTCATACTTTTAAATCCTAAAAAGATTATACAGTGCGATGAGAAGTTCAGTAGATAAGAAGGCTAGAAACCTAAATAGAATATGAACGCAAAAATAGACGGAGCGATTATACCACATTATAACAATAGTACATAGGAAAGAGTTCATCTTCGTATTGATATTCGGGTCATTAATTTGGAAAGAAATACAGGGCATCCTTCTGTCCGTAACGCTTTGGACCTTTTGATGCACAAGCAAGGTCACGCTTTGCTTCCACACAAAGCTCAAGCAAAGTTGTGTTGTCATGTCCACTGCAATGGTGGGAGGGAGGAAGGCATCTCGCTGCCCTGTTGCAGAGGATCTCTCCATGCCCCAAAGGACCCTATGAGCCAGTGAGGAAAAAAAGCCATTACTACCCCCATCCATTACTTAGCTCTATCATAAATCACAGCGTGGTAGCAAGAGGTAACATTTCTGATATGGTTTCTCAGCACACGCACCTATTATTTCTTGCTAGGACGACTGTGCTGTGTTTTTATGGCAGACTATGTTAGCTAAGAAAAAAAGTCCGCTTTGATCATTTTACCCATGTTACACATCCTTTTTAAGCTTCTTACTGCCTTGTCCAAATTCTTCTTGAATTTTCATTATGTTCCTGTTGGGAAAGTGCATATTCAGACAGTAATATTCAGATTTTTTTAAAAGTAGTTTTTGGTGGTTTTGGTGCTGAACGTATGAAAGAGAAGATCCTGTACTTCACTTTTAGAAGTACCTAAGTGAACCGGCACAATATATGGCCTTTTTTTTAAGGAGCTTTAGCATGCACTTATAGTTACCTAATATGACCACTGTAAATTACAGTCCTCCGCAGGGAACAACAACCGTTTCTTTGTGCTCTAAAAATGTATCAAAATATGTAAACATAGCTGAATTTTAAAGGGTTGGTTAACATGATGTTGGGCTCAGAGTCAAATTAGCTCCCAAAGCAGACAGCTCAGGATCTTTTTGTCTTCAGAGAACTTATGTGAACATATTAATAGTTGATCCTATTGCCAACACCCAACCCCCTTAAAACGGTTTTGTAAACCAAACATTACCTAGTTTCATGTCACAGAGGAGCCAACAGCAAGGAAATTTCCTGTAGTTTATACCATAGTTAACACAGAACTTCAGATTTCCACTAGAAGCTATTTAAACACCTCCCAAATGCCAGGATCCTACTGACACAACCAGTATAGATGACACCCTCTGTCCTTGCCTGGGCAACTACACCACCCGTTAAGATCAAGGTCTCCAGAACTAAATAGACATGAGCAAAGTGTGGACATGAGCTAAATTACTTGAGAAGATATAAGAAATCCTCCTGAAAAGCAGATAATTGAACCTAAATCCCACAAGGATATATTACCGCCCTAAACTTTTTTTTTTTTAAATAAATAAATTAGACTCACAAAACTATTCTACTTCTGTATAGATTTTTGTGGTAGGAAAATATACAGCTGCATTTAACCGAGCCTTTACAAGATCATTAAGCTGCCTTACAATTATTAGTTTGTGGGTGGTGTTTGGGTTTTTTTAAGTGGTTTGCATGATCATAATAAACATACATGGGAATGTTGAACCTACTGGCCAAAGCACTGTCCTCTGTTATGAAGAGCATGTTACTGCCATCTGGGTGTAGGAGATATATTGCAAGGTACACCAGAAACATTTTCATAGAAAAACCTAATATATGGAGGAATTTTGATTCCTGTTTGTCCACATGTCAAGTATTTCATCCAGTTATTACTTACAGGGTTAAATCAGGGCCATTCCAAATTAAGCAATAAACAGGGCATCTCTAATCTTCAGGAATTAGAAATGTAAGAGCTAGATTAAGCAATGTACAGTGTTTATATCAAATTTTGCATTACTCAAATCAATCTGGCAGTTGGAGAGGTGAGCTGTACGGTTTACCGTTAATAACACTGAGTGGAAGAGGAAAACAGTCTCATTACTGGAAGGTCCCATAATAGTTTGCCCACTTACCTTATTCTTCTTTTGGAAACGAGAGAAGAACTCATAAAGTTTTGCCAAAAAAATGTTCTTCACAGTGTAAAGCAATACCTGCCCTACAAAAAAAATGGGCCATGTTTGTCCGCACAATGCAATTTCATATTTCACTTATAGTAAAATTTCATGCTTATAAATGTGCTAAAATTATCCAGAATGAGATTTAATGCCTGCACATTAAGAAAAAGAGATCATAAAAAGGGATACTATTGTAAGAAAAAGAATGCATTGGCTCAGACTGAATGAGCCATCTAGCCACACAGCTCATAGCAGATGCCAATGAAAAAAATTTGAAGAATAGCCTTATCATTAAACTTGTATAAAATAAACTCCCAGCCTCTAGCAATTTCTGGGTCAGAGAATTCCTGAACAAGAAGCTCTACCTAATATTAACAGGCAGGTGATAGTGATTGTAATACAAAACGCAGACTTTTGATTTTTGTTTGAGACCTTTAATCCATACAGGTTATTTACCTCTAGTCAAAATACATAATTTTTAAATGTGTGCGCAGAAAAAAAAAAAATCAGGGCACCATTTAGGCTAAACAAAATCTGAAAGTAGGAAGCAATAATTCAGATGAAGCAGAAAAATTTTCAGCTGGGCTGAAAACTGGCTGCCCTTTTACTACAGCAAGGGCTTTATATGCCCATGGAGTTTAAAATCAGTGGGACTTGGCATCAGTCCTTTGAAACATCTTCCTCCACAATTATGGATATGAGCTACTGTCAATGTCCAGAAAGATCCGTGTCAGGGTCCTGTTATAATTTTTGTATTATTATAGTGATCGTGCATCTATTTTTAGTTTCAAATCTGTCATAGTTATTCACCTGCAAGAAGAAAATGGTCTAAATGTAGTGCAACCTAGATAGCGTAAAAACTGCCCATTTTTTGAGTTATTGGAGTCCCTAAAATAACCTCTTTCAAATATAAAATGGAATGTATTTTCCATATTCTGAAGATAATAAAAAAGTGGCTGAACCGAATTTGTAGACTTTTCTGAAAAGTTCATTTCTGTATTAAAATTAAGTATGAGATGCTACATAATACAAGGACTGTTGTGTTTTTGTTTTTTTTTTTTAAAGTTACCTAGAGGCGCAAAAGGAGATTTAGAACATCCGGACTTCTGCCGACTTTTAAAAAAGCTACAATGATATTTCCTTTGACAGAAGAGAAGGCAAGTTTGCAGTTTTGACTATTTAGGACCTGATTTGTATCCTAAATTATTCTAAAGTATAATAATAATTATATTTGGGAATTACAATATAGTCCCCCTTCCCACCCCATTTTATTTGTGATACTAAAAGGAACATTTCCATGAGAGCAGAACCTTTGCAGTTCATTTTTAATAATGAATGCATTGCACTTGAGGGCAAAACGCTTCTCACACAAATTTGGAAACTATAAATTGTCTCCATGGTTTCCCCAGGAAACCACTCTGAGCCTCATCTCTCTGGGCAAATGTAGGAGAGGAGCATGTGGTGCCAGTGCTTTATTACTGGCGTGGAGAAAGAACTTCTCACATAAATTATCGTTTAGAAAAGATTACCATAAAATCAAATTGGGAGACTTGTGAGGACCTCCCGGGTCTCTGATAAGACCCATAATAATAGCACAAAGATGAAAAATCGCTTATTTGATCTTCTGCAGCTCACAGATCTCCACGTATACCGGTTAAATCGGAGCAGAAGGAGCCAGCCAAGGGGGCTCGGGCCACCGGGCTCGCTGGGGCTCCGTGCCGACAGCCCGCGGAATAGCACGGTCGAGAAACCTGCCAAGGAAATCGTCACTGATATGAATAGGAACATTTTGTGCAGATCAAAGGATAGTGAACACCATGAGGCAATCTTTGCTCTTCCAAAAACCTCCCTTAGATCATTCTAACCCATAAAGCGCAGAACGGCTTCAGCTGACCTCATAAAAGCAAAGTCTTTTCTTTCAAGGTTGTCAGCATATTCCCATCCTGCTGTTTATGCCTGCTAGGTTTCTATAAGCACCGTTTGAACTCCACGGTCCAGCTCCCTGCTCCCTTCTCTTTGCATAGTTACGAATTTCTTTTTACCATTAAATTCTTTGGGAGGCAGCATCTCCTGTGTCTATGAAACAGATTCATTTAAGAGCGGGAATGTGGCACAGGAGATTCACAGGGAAAGTTTTCCACATGCCATCTCCCCCCGATGCCAAAAACCTGATCTGTGTTGAAACATAACATTTTAATAAATCCTGTAAAAGTCCCTTGATGTTCTGATTAGCGTTACAGCCACACAGAAGATACATTTGACATCTGGACATGAATGTTAGATATCAGCCTTAATTTTATAGTAAGAGAAAACATGTTTTCCTGATTATTATAACTTTCCTAGCCTTACAGATACACACATTTAAGAATTTATGAAGTTTTCGAAGGCTTTAAATTCATTGAAAAAATAATACTGCTTGCAGAAGTCCTTCTGTTCCCTTTGATGTTTCATGCAGGTATTGTACACGTAAAGGAACGAATCTGCTGGCCCGTTTCATCCACCCGCTGGTGAGGTCTCGTGCTGAAGAAGGCTGAACCCTGGGGCATTTCCCCAGGCACCGTATTTACTCTCATTGCCACAACTGCAGGGCTGGCTGGGAACAGGGATGGTGATCCCTTAGAAACTCACTTTTTGGTTCTTTGCTCGTCTCTCTTTGTCCAACGCAGCATTCAGAAACAGTCATTCCTTCCCGTTTTCCCCAGCCTCTTCCTCCTCCGCAGTACTGTCCTTACCACCGTCCTCTTAGGTGACTTCAGCCTGCGACCTGCAAGCTCTGTTTTACCCTGACTTCCCTTCTAGCCATGTGCATTAAGCTGTAATGGGAATCTATAATGTGACTGGTCTAGATACAGCTCTGAATGAAGAATTCATATATAAGCTTTTTTCCAGAGGACCTATTTCATCTTGTACTCCAGTTAATAATGCCTCGATTCCATGGCAAGGGCCACGCTTGGTTGTTGCTGCCAGAGTGAGAGAGACCGTTCCCTTTCCTGTCTCATATTGCGTTGTCAAACAGAATTTATCAGAATTTGTCTTACAAGCACTTCTTTTCTGCAGGTATCACCACATTTCCAGCATTAGATTTACCTTCAGATTGCTAGCAATACAGACAAGGCGTCGGTGAAACTGAGAATGTAC
Source organism: Sagittarius serpentarius (assembly GCA_034782735.1). NCBI lineage: Eukaryota > Metazoa > Chordata > Aves > Accipitriformes > Sagittariidae > Sagittarius > Sagittarius serpentarius. Next base: position 39,416,663 of record JAVKLA010000084.1, read on the forward strand.
TTTGCACTACTCCTGATTTGCCAGTCAGCACTTTGCAAAGCCCAGATACCCTGTATGTGCACTACCTGGCTATGTTAACACAAAATAATTTTGTTCTGCACTGAATATTACTTGGTAGCACAAGTTTTGTGTTAGACAATGCTGCAGTTCATATTGCAAGTTTATAATAATTTCCAGTAATTGGCCAACGGCAGTTTTTTCTACTTTACACTTTCCAGTTTAGACTTGTGTTTCATCAACTTTCCTATATAAGCCTGCACATGTGCATACATTAACATGCACCTAGAACTACAGAATCATAGTTTAGACAGACTTATCAGACAGTTGATATAATGGAAATATCTTTATCAAGTATCGTATCTAAACTAGACTCTGCATGTTGCTCTGAGCGAGCAATTTCTGTGGCATTAGAAAGGTGAAAATAATATTTTGGTAGATTCCTGCCACACTCAGGAGCGCAAAATATTACACAGCACCTAATTCCTGTAGATGTTTTTTGGAATGTGTGCTGACTGAATATTTTGACATCACTAAATGGCATTTCAGGGGTTTGTAAATTGGTCTTAGTTCACTGCATCTGTCCAGAGTGTTTTTCCCCTCACAATGCAAGGTCCTTCTCTGCAACAGCTCCTGCCTGGAGTTATTTTAAGGATAACTGTCTCCTTGATTTTTTTTGTTACTTACTCTTGCATATAGATCTTGTATCTAACAAATACAGCAGCTGCCTTGGGAGCAGTGCATGGGAATGTATAGGTAACAAATTTGTGTTCATATTTACTTTCATATGTAACAATCTTAGTTACTTCAGATATTTTACTCATGGAGCAGTTGCAACAAGCAAATCCCATACCATTTAATTCCAATTAATAGTAAGACAGAATTTTCCTTTATTTATTATTCAACTAGTTGGACAGCTGGTCCAATACTGCCAAAACCTATGTGCTAAATAAGTTATCCAGCGAAAAGTTTACTAGTTTGTAATAAATTCATAGACCCATGTTGAACAAATTATGTGATTATTTAGAAGGAAAAACCCCACAAGTTGTGGATTACAAAGAAAGCTTGAGAACTAGATTTCATTTCATATTTTGTGCCAAATTTACCAGCAATTAAATATCACCTCTAATTTACAGTAACTCATAGCTGTCCCAAGATAATACCAATACAAACTCAGAAAGATACCCAGCTGAACCGTAACTAAGAGGAACGGGAAAAGGCCGTGCCATTTTCTCTTCTAATCTTGTTCTCTTACTCTTCTGACAACCAATACAGCTCCCGTTTTTAACGATAAAGGTGCTGTTTTGCTCAAGACGTTGTTTTCTCTAGTTCTCTCTCACCCAGCCCAATTCTTTTATCTAAAGGAGCAGCTTTCCACCACTGTTGACTTTTCTGGTCACGTACATATACATATTTTATTTTGAGAATCCTTACTAACACAAATTATCTTTTCTGTTGAATTCAGTACTTGAGCAAGACTTCAATAATTCACTGAAATCCACCAGCTATGTTCAAACACAGGGGCATGGCAAACATTCACAAAAAATCAGGGAAAACAAGCTAGCTGTTCCTCTTGACAATATTGTATCCATTCTGCCTCTGAAAGCAAACAATTCACACTTCAAGACTTCAGCTGATATCCCTGCTGAGGGTGGGGACTCGAGTTTATTCCCTTGTCTATCAATCCTGATTTCCACAGATGTGCTTGGACCTTGCAATTTGTGTTCTTTGGAGTCAAGGGCTTATAGTAATCACTGAACAGAAACCTTCCTTAAAAAAGGCTGTTTCTGTAGAACACAAGAAAGTCAGGGCGAAGGTATCATAAAAACAATTCAGCAAGCGATATACATACCTCGTTTAGAAGACATTTATTCGTGGAAACCATTTAAATTTAATTTCCGGTAGATTCTTCATGTAACAGCTTCTAAATTTGGTTCTTTGTTGGAGTTGGCAGCCCTGACATGAACTGTAAAGTCACTTGTTTACTTTACTTTCTATAAAACAAGGGCATTTATTTTAACCTCTTGGCCTTGCACCTCCCAGATCTGGTCAAACAATGCCTAAAGTGAGTCAAGAGTCTTTGATACAAGTTTTACCGTGGTACACGGTGCTTTTCAGAGTCACCATTTCTTATCAGTGTTCTTACTTCAGATCCGTTTTGATGGTAATTACATTATTAATTGCTAAGGAAGTGGATAGTAAACTACAGTAGTATAATCCTAAAGAAATCCTTCAAACTAGGCTTAAAATAAATTTCCTTTTTTAAATTATGATGGGATTTACCAGGAGTTCAGATACTCTTTGCCTATTTTATTTCAAATCCGATCGGAATTAGACTTAATCCTTCAAAATTTATGCCGAAAGCTGGTATCTCTTATGGTTTTGGATTATGTTTTAGGAAGGAACAAAATCAGAACTATAATGAAATTTCAAATGTAACAACTATGGAATTATTTCTAATGCTTCATGGTACTTACCAAGCTTGAGCAAAGGCAAATGTATGCATCGCCACAGCTGTAATTTACTGCCTTAGAATCAACAGCCTTATAATAAGCATTTTGTAGCATTTCTTTGTGCTTGTTAATAATTTCTATAAAATCACTCTTCTTTATTATGCTGGTTCAATTTTTGCTGCTTTGGAAGTTGTCTCTAGAGACGCTTCAAGGAAGAGCTGTGGGGAGGAGGAAAGCGCTTGTCCCTTTCATTAGCAGTCTATGTTTAACTTAATTCCCTTGACTTATCTGCTTGCTTCTCTTTTAGGCAATCAGTCCTTTGCTGTCAATGCCAACACACTGCTGGTCAACGGCAAATAGTCCAAGATTCAGTAGAGGGATCCAGCTGATTAGTTTGGGAGACTTTTCAAGGAAGAAAAATGGCCTTTTTTTCCTTTTAAGATTCAACACCTTAAACAGAAATACTATATTTCAGAATCTGAAATCTATATTTATACAAAATTCAAAGTATGAGGCTTTCCATGTGATTTCCTAAAAGGATAAAAATACACATGAGTATTTCTCTGTCCAGAGCATTGTAATGATTTGAATCCCATCTCTCCCATCCCAGTATGAAAAGACTTCACAAATGAATGACGAGCAGATGGCATATCATTTTCTCAACTGGAGATTCTTGGATTCGATTTGTCACTCGTTGAATGCTGGCAAAAAAAGCACCTGAATAGCCCGCATAGTTTGTATATTCTCTGATGGTATTTGTTTAACAGCTACTGGTAAACATAATAAACGCTGATGTCAAGTAGATTTTTTTTTTTTTTAAGTATCACTGCAGGCATCAATGACTTCACTTCTTTGATTTTACTGTCCCTGAGCTGTATTTTGGTGCATAGCTCCAGTCTGCCTGCAGTATCGCTGTCAGCCCCATCCAGGTACCCCGCTCTCCTGGCTGCCCCCATCCACACAGCCTAATTATACACACCTACGGTTAACGTCTGTTGAGCCCAACAACCCAACTTTTCTCACTTTTTTCACCACTTAGTGAAAGTTTGGCTTAGCACCTACGCTATTTCTGTAGCAGCTGTTGTACTCATGGCAGAGTGGACATTGGTGGGGTGGTTTGGAGACAAACCTGCAGCCCACAGAGAGGACGCTCCAAGAGATGGTGCCTTCTCTGCGTAACTTCTCAGGTACTACCTAAGAGCGAGTTATACAGGTATGTCCACTCTGATACTGCTGTTTCTTAATTCAAATATGTTTCCTAACTCCATTTTTCCTTTTTATTATGCACAACCTGTTGCAACATTACCAACAGACTGTGGTTTGACAATCCCATTTTCCTGAGTTACGCAAGTAACTACCAGAGATGCTACGGTGATCCCGTGTGATATATGGGTCAGTGCCTCCCATTCGCAATGCAAAACTGCCCATCTATCAACAGCTGAAATGATCTGTTAGTAATGTACCTAATGCACAGCGAGATTTATCTGAAACATTTTATATATTGTAAGATAAGAAATCTAGAAACCATTACTCCTACTCGAGACACCAGAAAGTCTAACTCACAGCCTGCGAGTGGTGGAACTATTGTCCAACAGCATCACATATTTTATGCCATTCCAAACCTCCAAGGAGGTAAAAACTAAGAAGTTTTTGTCAGTAACTTCTCAAGTAGCATAGTTTTGGGTTTTGAGGTTGGGGGTCATGAGACTTATCCTTTTTCCAGATTGTTCTACTGTTTCCAACATAGCAAACAGATTAGCGGGTTCATTGTCACAAGTGCTCGACTCTAAGCAAAAACTTTCCAAATCCTTAACACGGCATTAATCACTTTTCCAGGCTTTTCTGCTATCAGAGCAGATGTCTAAAGCACAAAATCCATGTAGGGAGCCCTTAGAAGTTTGTATTGTTTCTACCGCCTAAGGGGTAGATATTTAAATTTTCTTAATATTGAGCCAACTCAGTTCTTATCACAGTTACACAAAGCTGCCACATAATTCAATAGACAAATTGTCTGAATCTAATTAATCCCATAAAATGACAAATTATAATATTTTTTAAAAAAACCTATACTTAATAGATAGCCAAATGGCTACAAACCACATTAGGCTGAAAGAATCGGATACCATCTGTGGTAGAAGCCACACTGAATAATACAGTCTAGATGCAAAGCATATTGAACAGAACAAAACGTACCATATAACAGATTTATAGTCTATAATCCACACAGAAAGTCTGCTAAAATAGATCAGCTGTCACATAACACTGCTTTCATCTAGTGTCCAGGAGCACTGCACCACTTTGACTCATTTAGCAGATCAGTTACATGCTATTCCTGATTTCATGCAGTGATGATTAAGGATGAAAAATATCACAGACTGTTGGCAACTGCAATAAATCAAAAAGCTTTGCTCAATTTTGCTTTACGTATTTGCACCAGAATTTTAAAAACACTATGATTGAATTAGTCATGTACAATAATTGTTTTCTGGGAAAAAAAGTCCACCATGACAATGTTGGGTCTTCAGATTTCATAAGCGTTCTAAGACAGGAAAGTAAATTAAGCTTTAACAGGCTGTTATGAACCCACTGTCAGGAGGTGTTGCATACACACTAAAATTAGTTTCTATTGAGACTTTTTTTGTTGAGAATGGTCCAAAGCCATAAGCAAAGTAATGGTGAGATGAACTGCATTAATCAAACAAGATTTGGCATGATTACCTAAGCCACTTAAGGTATTTTTTATATATGCTGTTCCAGCCTGCGCACCATAGACTCTCCTCAGATATAGTAAACATCTGCTGGTTTGAGGATTATGGACTGTATTTTCTGAATTTATAGTGCTTGGATGCCAATTTGAGTCACCAAGACCTGACTTTGAGCTTAAATCAAAGCTTCAGCTGCCCCCAAAAATGAATACATAAAGCCACTCTAATGAACGCTACCAGTATTATTGTATGCCTGATCATGACAAATAGCTCCTGCTAAACTGCGTAACAGCGAGATGTTGAACAGCGAGGCAATATTAGCCACAGTTTCACATTTTCTTTTCTTTGCCTGCCATGTGTCATAAAGCTGCAGAAAAATAAAGGTTATTCTAAAGATTTGGAGCTGGATCTGTTGATTAGCTGTCCTCTTGTGTGAGCAAAGGAGCCGAGACATGGGTATATAGGACACAGGCTATAGAGCTGTTGCGTATAGTTGTCAACAATGCCATTACAGTACCTTGAATTCTCTCTGCAGTGCACACCGAAAAGATCCTCCCTGGTTCAGGTAACTTGTATCACACCAGTCCTGATAACAGCATGGAATAAAATATACATCATGGCATTTGTCCATGACATCAGAAGTTTCTAGTGGAAAACAAACTGCAATGTTTACAATAGTTTTCAAATTTGGATCTTTGGAAACCTGTTTAATCTGAACATTTCAGAGAGTATAAAATCAGAAGCCTCTAAGGTCTCACGCCTGTGTAGTTTCATTTATTTAAAAATTAATCACAGACCGAAGGAAAGAACAGTAGTCCGTTCCCTCAAGAACTGACTTAAATTCTGCTGCCTTAATTTTACTTTGTTGCCATCTTTCCTTTTAATAAAATACTCACAGTGGTTTAAGTGTGACTGATGGTAGCAAGAAGGATTTACTATTATTTTATTGTTATAAAATTAAAGGGCATTTGGGGACAAAAAAAGTTCTTTCTTATATAGCTGTCATACCAGTTTTCATTTTTGTGTGTGTTTGTTTAGAAAACACACTCAAAGGAAACATAATAGTATAAACTCTGTAACTAAAGTATTTTAATTTATTTAATAATTATTCTCCCAAACCCATTAATGACAGACCCCGTAGACAATAAAGCTGTGCTAGTGTAACATGAGATTTCCTTGCTTGCATGCTTGCTTCTTGTCCCAACTCTGGACTCTGCTGTTTTTCAGCTGGTGAATTCACCGACTGAAGAAACATCTTTACGCTGCTTTTGTGCATGGAGGCACCTGTTCCAATGGAAATCTTGCAGAGATCTCTTCCATATAAATGGAAAGCCGTGCTATGTTTAAAGGTGCTGTTCCTGTGTTTGGGCTGAATCTACATCGATTGTGTATTCACGTCTGTCTGACTCCGAGGAGAATCAACGTGTAAACCTTCTTCCTAAACATATGCTATGAAAATTACATTGCACAAAAGTATTTAAGCAGATCTCATAAGTTTCACAGGATATACTTCATTTAAACTTTTTTAAAATTTTTTTTAAACATCCTATGGAATATGAGCAGGAAGCAATCCTGAAATTACATCAGCTTCACCAAGGAGAAGAAAACCGTAAGGATTTCAAATGTACATGTCCTCTCGCAGTTCCTGAGTTTACAGAAACTTACTGAAATCTTTGCCGCTTTAAAAAACTTTCTCCTTTTCGTGACTGCAAGGAAAAGCTGGGAAGCATGTACTGAGAATAATAGCTGCAGAGACATCTTCTCGATTCTTAAAAAACATGAAAGGACTCAGAATAATAGAAATATCAGTCGAGTTAGTGCGGCTGACCTACCCGTAGTTTCAGCTTGGAGAATATCAGTGTACAAGTGCAAGCAAAATTAAGGCTTCTTCAGCTTTTCTGAGAGAGATTCAGGAACAACAGATGAACCATAGTGTTATCCTGAGGAAGAACAGGAGAGAAGGTCATGACAAATCCTGGGTCTTGATGTAGCTACTGAAGTGATTCACCCAGTTCCAGGCAGCAAAGGTTCTGCCTCAGTATGGGAAAATACTTGCAATTCTAACAAGTAACATTTCATTTCATACCACCATGTATTTTTTTGAATACAAGATGTCTTTTTTTTCAAAGGAACACACTCAAATATTAATGTTTTTACAAATATGTATATATAGTTCAGCAGCAATGCTTGGGAACCAGAAAAGAGCTCATTTTCACACCCTCGAATGTCGGCATTCTGAGGTTGGTTTTTTGCACTTGCTGTCGCTCATTGTCGAGCAGCCGTTATCGCTTCACGTGCAACCCCCAAAAGCCAGCCTTTCTTTCCACATCAGATCAAAAATCCCTAAATGGAACCTGGCAATGCTTTCAAAGCACTTTCCGGTCTTAATTTCCAATGTAATTTAATACATAAATTAAGAAAGCAAACAATGGAAGCGTTTGCTGCAAGAAAACCAACGGCAGTAACTTCAGGGGAGTTCCTACCTCTGCGGGAGTCAAGGCTGGCCCGACACCTGAGACTGCGGGTGACTTTGGGGCTGGCAGGTGGGTGCACGCTGCCAGTCTCTTACTTGCTCATCAGCAATTACACCACCGTTCATCATATTGATAAGAATTCACTCCCACTTGCTGCTTCTGTACTGTCTTCTATCTACACATAGTCACAGATGATAGGGTAGACTTATCCCAATCTCTTCAGATGGACAGGTAGTAGAAACACACAAAGCAGGAGATCAATCATACACGATTTAGATTATAACAACTGTGCAATTAAATATTGGAATTAATAGATGCAACTTAATTGCACTTAAAATCAGAAGAGCTGCATTATGAAAGAATTTTTTAAAATGTTTCTTCCAAAGGTGCCTAGTATGCAAAATTTCATGGGTTTATTGTTCTGTATCAAGTCAAAATGTTAGATCAGGAGTAGTAAATCACAGAATGGCTTGGGTTGGAAGGGACCACCAAAGGCCATCCAGTCCAACCCCACTGCGGTGAGCAGGGACCCCTTCAACTCCATCAGGTCGCTCAGAGCCCCGTCCAGCCTGGCCTGGAATGTTCCCAGG
>JAVKLA010000084.1:39424981-39444383 GCA_034782735.1 Sagittarius serpentarius
AAAGCCATTTCCCCTAGTCCTGTCACTACAGGCCCTGCTGAAAAGTTTCTCCCCATCTTTCTTATAGGCCCCCTTTAGGTACTGGCAGGCCGCAACAAGGTCTCCCCGGAGCCTTCTCCTCTCCAGGCTGAACCGCCCCAACTCTCTCAGCCTGTCCTCACAGGAGAGGTGTTCCAGCCCTCTGATCACCTTTGTAGTGGGGTTTCCCATATAACCTAACACTTATATTTTAGGTTCTAGACATGGATAAGTAGTCAATGTAGGTAATAAAAAAAATTGAAACTGATGGAGGCTAAATACATGATATACTGCATAAAGTTCAGTAACCAATTGCTCATTACTGTATTAAAATTTACTGTTTCTCAGTTTGCTCCCTATTTGAAAATGCTGTTTGATTTCTCTGTCCTACCTAAATAAAGGTAGGGACCTTTGCAACACCTATTGATGCATTTGACTTGAAAAATAGGTGAAAGAAAAGGCCCAATTATTTCCTTCTCTTGAACCGCATAAGCTTTCTCGTTATATGATGAGTTTGTTGCTGTCTTCCTATCCCTCCATCTTTGCCATCTGTTATTGCGCATCGAAGTACTTGGAATAAAGCGTCTTTAATTGTTTATCACAAATACATACAACCACTTACCCTAAAAGGAGGGTCTATAAATGTGAACTCCATCAACCCTGCTTGTTCAGTACTTGGGCAATACCGCCATTCAAAGAAGGCACGTGAGATGACATCTACACTTTCCCGTCCTGAAAGTACGTTGCTGAATCAGGGCACTGAAAAGAACCAGAACCCTATCATGCTATTTTGTGTGTGTGCTCCAAAGAAGATGCAATAAAATACAAATCCATTATGCTGAAGATAACTGTATATTTAAAATTAACATAGAGAAACTGTGCCCAATTGATACATGAAAAATGAAGTATCTTCAACTACAGTAAGACTGCTTGTGGAGGGCTTCCCTTAAGAAACAGTCTAATTTCTAATACGTCAAGCAATGTGTCCTCTTCCACTGCCGCTCATCTTCAGGAAGGTTTGCCTGATAGTCAACTTCAGTGCCATTTTCCTTTCCTGATTTCATCTCATTATTCATAGCTATATTCCTTTTTGTTATGCTAAATAATTTTTCCTTTCTGTTTGCTGTAGGCAGATTTCTTTTCCCTTGCTTTCCAATTCTGCTGTCATCTAGATTTGGCACTGTATACATCAGACCACCTGCCCTCTAACAGTTCTTCTACTCCCTTTTTTGTACCCTTTCCAGGAACACTTCTACCCTGTTACAAGCAAGATGGATTAGAGTATTCAGTGCTATGATATCAGCCAGAGTTCAAAGTACTTAAAATCTTATGCCAGGCAAAATGGACTGAAGGCTCCCTTTTGAAAAGAAGGGACAGTAAGGATAGAAAACCAGAAAAGAACATCCAGAAAGCTTTGCTGGATGCTTTGACGCATTATATCTGTGGTATTGGTCAAGTCTCTTCCTCTTTATTTTATTATTCTTATAGGACTGATTCCTTAGCCTGGAGTACAGTGCTCCACTTGCCGCCAAGCCGAAAGAAGACCATCACGTCCTAGCAAGAAAGACCTGTATGTAGCATATACTGGAAGTATTTAAAGCCTGAAGATTAATTTCTACTTGTATCTTTTGAAAGCATCCCAGTAGTTGCAAGAATAGTATTGTAGCACCACAAAATGCATATGCATTCGTAAGAAAGGAATTGAAGTACAAACCAGTGAGTTGAGCAGAGAGGTAATCTAGGCTGGCAGGAAGAAGAACACAGTGCTTCCCTGTCTCCTATGGCTTGTAGTCTTGTTTTGACTGATCTCAGCTAATGTTAGGATGAACTTGTGAGACCTGGAAAGAAAGTTTTCCATTCCAGCAGTGTTTTTCTGAAATGCCACATACAGATGAGACAAAGGTGACCTGAAGTTTGGCACCCCAGAAGGAGAGGTCAGGAGCCCTGAAATAGGCACTAGCAGGGAGCCAGTTTGCAAACAAGTGATTTCACCATCTAACAGACAATTCAAACATATAACATATACGTAGTGAGCTTTCAATCTGGAGAGAAATAAACTTTTAGAGATAATTAATAAAAGAACAATTTGAAGAAAACTTTTTAATGTGAGCAACGTGCCGTTTGAAGAAATTATTTATGCAAGGCAGGATATAAGACTGACATATTATTATGAAGTAAAAGGTTGCCTTCAGAATACATGTATTAAATTCTCTTGAAACGTAAGAACAGTATGCACATATCAGATGGTACTATGTAACCCATTTATAAATCAGAAGCAAAGAATGAATGGGGAATTATATCTTGTTCTAACAAATTGTGATCAATCCCTGAACGTGCAAACGTAACCTGTTTCGAGTCAGAAACCTGGAATGAATTAGGATAGTTTTAAGCTTGAGAATAGAGTGCTTCTCTTTATCTTTCCACATTGTGAAGAAATGAATTAGGCATTGATAAGAGCAGTCTTGAGAACTAAATAAATTCATGTTGCATTTCCTTCAACAGTAAAACGAATGTTGCTAATTTTAAATGTCAGGTTTTAAAAAAAAGTTCAATTTTATACTAGAAAGAATTCTAAGACATAGCTTAAGGTGACCTTAACCTTCATGATCTATTGAACTGAGTAAGAATGCAGTAAAAAAAAAAAAATCGTTTAAGTACTGAGCAATTATATTAACAGAAGGTGCGAACAACTAAAATCCACAAGGGGCAAGTGGCACGTATACACCACTGCAAAATATTTCCAAATAGACACTTCAATGGCTTTAATAAGTAGTAATCCACAACTTTTGCTGATGTATACATTTCCGTGACATTACTTCCCATGACCGAGGAGTGACTTTTGGATTAGGTTATTTGTAGCTGCTGAATTCACAGTGCAATTAACTTACACTGGACTTAAAATGATTCATTGTTTTAACTTCAATTCACTTCGTCAAAAAGGATGGAATATAATTTTAAGCGGCATTACTTATTCTCCTATATGAAATGTCTTCCACTTGTCTTGACTCTCCTTTTCTTTCTTGCTGACACACCAAAAGTCATTTGATTTGACTGTCATTAGGGATTGTGGGTATATGTGAGATCCAGTGAGCTTTGAATCCTAATACAATATTATGCTTCTAAGTTGAAATACCGCTTTATATAGCAAAATATAAAAACTATGGGTATTGACCAGGTATATTTAAGGTGATTGTAAGTCAAATTCATGTCTGAAATGAGGAAAATTCTCCCTTGACTACAATTGTTCGTTTAATTTTGGATTATATTTTGATATATTTCCTAGTTATTTCTCCTTAAGAAGACTGAAGTTTTAAACAGAATCGTAGTTAAAATAAAATAACTAATGTGAGCGACTCTTCAAATACTTCCTTCTTTAGAGAAAAATACTAAGGGAGAAGGAAGAAACTCTGATGGGATTCTGAATTTCAGTCATATCTACAACATCCTCTTTTATTTGCTTGTTGAGCAAGATCATCTTTTTCTTCTACCGTTCAGAGAGCACCTTGCCCAGCAGGATCCACAGCCACGATTAAGGTTACCAGGCAGTGATACAGGCAAACACATTAGACTAAAGATTTCATCTCTGCAGCAACACAGAAAAGAGCAGTATGTCTGCATTTATTTTTTTATTCCTCCCACCATCTTTTTATTCTACACTTGTCAAGACATCTTGTCACTTTGTTCCTTTCCGTTTCTTGGGACGCAACAACTGACACATGGTAAATTATGGAAAACCTAAACACAAGTATTAATCTATAGCAACAGAGCATTAAAATTCCTCGAGCTGTCAGCATTTGATCCTTTTCTTGAGAAAAAGGTTAATTCTGAACTTAAAAATACATCCCAGTTCTAGAGATACGATTTTCTGGAATAAAACCCACCATTTCATGTGTATGAACCTATATGCAAGAAGACCTAAAGCTGCCCAATGTTAATCTATATAAAATAAATCTTTATAAAATACAGAGATCCAAACAACATATGCAAAAACGTAGACAAAACTACATGATAGAAAATTCCTCAAAAAACTTTAGCTAATAGTTACCTTTGATGATGTGAGTGTTATTTATAGGTTTTTACAGATCACAGAAATGTTCTCTGAATGGTGTAAGGAGTAAGCAGGGCTCTGCTCATCTTGGTCATGGAAGCAGAGACAGGTAACGTTACAGAAATAGCACCTTGTGCCAGCGGTGAAGCCCTTGCCCTCTGATTTCTCCAAGAAATCTTCTTTCCAACTAAACGCCCCCCAGAACATCAACCTCTGCCAAGACATCATCTTCATTACACTGTTCTTATTCTGCATATGCAAAGTCAGTGTATTTAAAAACATTTAAGCTGACAGACTCGTGCTCACTTAAATATTTGAAAAAAAATTAAATATTCAGTTAAACATTCAGTTGAAGCTGAACCTGTTGTCTTAGTCCCTTCAAGGCTTTTGTGGCCCACTGCATGATAAAATGTATTTTATAATTACAGATTGATGGACACTACGACTATAATTTTCCTGTGCTTTCCCAGAACTAAGGACACCGTTATGAATTTATCCATAAACGAACAAGGATTATTCTATCAGAACAAAATATCAAACTCCATCAGACCTTTTCATCGAAAAAAGGGGGTTCTTCAGAGGAGCAGTAAGAAGAAAACAAATAAGAAATACTTTTTTCTCTCTCTTTTTTTTTTTTAAGGTGTACACACTCTAAACCTTTCTTTCTGTCTTCAAAGTTAATGGTGAGCCTGTGCACAAAGGACACAGCAAATAGCACAGCACAGCACAACCACCTTCATCTTACCGCAGTTTCTGTTTATTTGTGCTGTGGGCAGGGATTTTTCCCTTTCGTACATCATTCACTACTAGCCAGCCTGATTTCACAATGTCAGCTCAAAAAAAAAAAACCAAAACAAAAACCTTAGCATAAAGAAAAGAAAAAAGAAAGGAAAAAAAGAATCTATCTTTTGTTGTTGTTTTGAATATTAGACCCACTGGGCCCTAGATTTCATTTTCTTTGCCCTACTTCAGAGGATCTATTGATAGCAAAGGTCACATGAACAGGACAGAAAAACAAATAACATTTTCTGCTCTTTTCTTGGTTTTGAAAGTTCTCCTATTGTCTATGAACACAAAGGACATACCATCACTCTGATGCACCAAGAAAGGCCCTGATTGTAATGTTTCATTGCCAGAACCTCTGTTTCAATTACGAAGCTGCTTGGGTGATATTTTCAAAGGCACAGGAGATGTTAAGGCATCCAAGTCTCCCTGGAAATTAATAGGAAGGGGGAGCTTCACATACATTCGTAGTTTTGTTACAGCTTTCCCCATCTGACTTCTATTTCTGTAGTGAAGCAATAAAAATAAGATAGATCATAAGGGCTGGATAATAGCTTTTCTTACTGAGAGGCCCAAACATCTTTCAAGTAACAAGGATTGTTCACCATCTTTCTCATGATTTTGGACTGTGTTGCAACTTGGAAAAAAAATTTTGCTACTGCATTTACTAACCAGGTTAAACTTAAGTGGACATATAATTGGAGGTAAACCTCGCTTCATTAATTAACAGGAAGTGAAAATATGCATGCAAATCACAACTGAAACTCAATAAATTCAGAGAACAGCAACTGTGACTGCTTTGACTATCTATATATCTTATCATTATGTAAACAGAGCTGGTGATCAACTCGGAGTTGAACATGAACTGGCTGTGAATAGTCTTGCATTAGACAACTAGAGAAAGCAACTATGTTGTTTTAATCTGAAGCATCCCAAATTAAGATCTCCATTCTTGAGAGAGATTTTTTTATTTGACATTTTCATTAAGAGAGCTTGCTCTTTGGCTAGAGTGAAAAAGACTTGTTTTAGGATAATACAGAGACTAACTTGATTTCTATAGCCGTAACAACCTAATAATTAACAACACTCTTAATTCTGCCATACAAATGTATCATGTGATCATTTCAGTTCATTTAAATGAGAGGTGAACAATGCTAAAAGTCCCCCATAGGATTCTTAATTACAAGTTAGTTTCAATTTAGTGAAGATTTAATCTTCAATTTCAAAAAAGCATTAATGACACTTTTCCCCAAGATGATAAAAATGCACAAACCCCTCCATCTTGGTGGGGATTAAAGAGAAAGAAAAGTGAAAATTCCTCACATACCTGCTGGTGATTTTTTGCCTCATTTATCCGAAGTTACTGCAATCGTGTGGCTCAGTCTCCAAGGCAGAACGCTTCGTTCTATGACAAGTATTGCAGATAACAGCAGCCCAAGCGGTGTAACTACGGTTTTAACCACTTGCTCCTGTGGATATTGCGCTGAAGGGAACCGTCACTGTTGTTTCCCATAGATACTCTGGGTGAACCGAGACAGGGAAGAGGTCATGCCTCTTCTGTGCTTATATGACCTTTTTTTTAGCAACTGACTTCCACCACTTGAGCCTCGAACACCTATATTCATAATTTCAGGTCTGCTTAGGTGGTAGCCACAAGCTGAAAGCAAGCTGGCATCTTTAAATTTTGCTGCAGCAGGCAGATGTCAGGCCTCAGGTCACTAGTCATCTCACTCGGGATGACGGGCGTCTGGATAAATCTGCTGATGCATGCACTTGACATCTGTTCTCTAATAGACACAGAAATAGGATTCGTGTGGGCCCGCTGTGAAGGAGCTGCTACCAGCCTTCAATCTGGGGTAACAGCTCTGGGGCCACCTTCATGAGTAACGTTTGGTATAGGACTATGCCCTTTCTTAAAAAACAAGCTCTCAACTTAGTCAGCAACATACATTCACTCCTATGGATTTGCAACAGCCTTGAAATAAGTCTACGTGGCTCATGAGAGCTGACGTCCTTACTCCGAGAAAAAAAAACCAAACCACAAGCGCGTAAACATGGGGCCTTAATTTCATAACATTCGCCGTTGCTTTTGCCCTAGAAGGAAAAAGATGCTTTTATTTTGTATCAGTTCAGCCTCCACCTCGCGTCAGACAATTCCTGCTAACGTAGGTCAGAAGTCCCCTCTGGGCAGCTGGAGACGCTTTGCCGAGAAACTCACAGGCCCCGGGTCAGAGAAGCTGAAGAGGAGACCCAGGTTTTGGTGATGTTTGGTGATGTAGGCCATCTCATTTCCCCCCGCTCACACTCATCAAACCGTGTTTCAAAAGAAGAAGCCATCCTTACAGTGATTACTCTGGCCATCTTCTCCCCCAACCTCCATCTGCTTTCGCTTCAGCAAAAACTAGTTAGCCAACATCTTTTCATAGGTCAACCTATTTCTGATGAGTCTCCGGGAACACCAAAAGCAGCTGCACATTAATTAATAACTGGCTTTATGATGCAAGCAAAGTGCAGCAGCTTTCCCTCCTAAAACTGGTGGCCCTGGTTTAGCTCAATGACCAGAGTTACTAGTTTTGGACCACAAGGATAGTAGGTTACCTTAGCTTCATCGTTCCTTCATATCCCCTTGGGGGATTTACACCAAGTATGTATGGGTGGATACAGACAAAAACACGGATGACAAATAATGTCGTGGTTTGGTTTGGTTTTTTTTGTTTGGGGTTTTTTTTTGATGTTTTTTGTTTTGGTTTTTTTTGGCCAGCAGCTATTTTTTGGGAGCCTGGTTGAAGGCGCTGAAGAACCCTAATGATCAAAAAGCAAGGTATTTTCGCGTCATCGGTTGTTTTGCATAAAGTTTCAACAGCAAAAAGCTATGGTTTTGCTGCACTGCTCATGGTGTGCAGTGTTGCAATCACAGATGCACAGCTTCATCCTGTTATCAGGGAATGTTGGCCGGCAGTGTCGTGAGGTCTTGAAGAGGGAGAAACTTGGAGGGAGGACAATGTGCTGGAAGGGTTGTTGGCTTAGTTCCCAATTAACTGATCTTTTGGAAGAAAATAAATCTCAGTGAGGGGCAACATTTTACATGAGCAAAGTACAGGGGAGAGCACTGCAGAAACTGAGATTATTTTCTTGTTCATATTGAAGAAGTGCTTAAAAATGAACTCATTAGAGGCCTCCGCACTGTACGTAAACCGATCAAAGTTCTCTTGTATATACAGTTAATCTGTCAAGCAAAGGTCCAGAGTTAATCTGTCTTGCAAAGGACCAGATTTCCAAAACACTAAGACAACCATATACAGGGTAAATCTCTGCAGGGACATCAAACATCAAATCCCTTTAAAAACAGTTAAAAGCAAAGTCTCTTCACCTTGCTGAGCGCTACACATCAGCTTTGCTAATCCCTTACAAAAGTTAAATCTTTAGAAGCCAAATTATAAATTAGTATAACACAGTAATTTATTGTCTTATTATCAAAAAGTAATAGCAGAAAAAAAAATCAATTTCAAAAAGGCTCTTTTCGGTGTCTAACTTGCCAATTTTGCAACACTGTAATTTCCCTTGTGGGAAATCCATTATATTGTGAAAATACTACTGTATGTATTGGCTGCTTTTCCATGAATTATATCCAGACTTTTGCATAGCATACTGTCATTTTGCAGAGGCAACCGTCTCCAGCGGTGGATCAGATCTATGATATACCCTCTTCCTCTCCAGTCCTTTAACACCACTCATCTCAGTGCATTCCTAAGTGTACTGAAGGTTAATCATTTAAAAGACTGGATGTATTACAATACAGTTACTCCTGCAGAGAAAGTATTTTTGCCTAAACCCAAGGATTTTAAAAATTCCAAATATGTAAATGAATAATCTGAACTGATTCACAGAAATCACTACGTTGTCTATAAATATTAAGCTCCATATAAACTTTCAAGGCCACTATAGTTTCCTTGCTAAGCGTTTCTCTTTATTTCAGATTTGCTTTCCTCTGCAAAAGAAGAATGTGAAGTTCACTTGGAGAAAATATACGTCCTGGGGGCATTCTATAATGAATGACTTGGCTTTCTCTCTGGAAGTGCTTGTACTATTTTGAGAAATGGATATATAGTGGGGTGGTTACCAGCAGTTTCTTTTGTTGTAATTTCTGAAATGGAGCTTCTCATGTTTCAGAGAATAATTGATTTTTTAGAATAGCTTTCCTGTAGCTATACAACTCATTTTACTCTGGCACTTTTTCTTTTTTGCTTCTTTTTTT
Source organism: Sagittarius serpentarius (assembly GCA_034782735.1). Classification (NCBI taxonomy): domain Eukaryota; kingdom Metazoa; phylum Chordata; class Aves; order Accipitriformes; family Sagittariidae; genus Sagittarius; species Sagittarius serpentarius. Next base: position 39,434,086 of record JAVKLA010000084.1, read on the forward strand.
TTTTCCTCCTCTCAGATGCTTAATTATCTTTTGCAATAGTATACACAATCAAATTACACAGCTGCTAGATAGGTAGTTTCTTGGTACCCATTAGCATTCACAAAAGAAAAAAAACGCTTTTAAAATTTCGTCACAGACACTCCGGTTCTCTTTTTTCTCCATTATCGTATTATTAAAATTGTGCTTTCAATAAGAGAGTTAAAACAATGTGAAATCTGAGTTTTATCATAACAGCAAAAAATTGGGCTCAGGCTTTAAACTTGTCTGCATTAACATCACTTTTTGATTAGGTACTTCATGTGACTCAGTGCTGTAATATATATGATATTCCTCTGAAGCCCCCTGAAGCACAGGAGGCTTCAGAGTGACTAGATTTAACCTCCAGAGATCAAAACCATAATTTTGTGTCTTTACCTCAAATCTTCAAACCGATGTTGATGTATGTTGTTTTAGACACTTACCAGTGCAATGGGCTACGTCCTCAAGCCTTTAGGTCTCAAGTATACATACATACATGTACATACGTACAAATCAATGAAAATAATGCGTTCACAGCATACAGCATCTCCCAGACGACTTCCCTTTCAGTAAGCAGACGCAAAAGGAACAACTTTAAAGCAATACGGTCCCTGTTTTTTCAGATGCTTTGAGAAGGATACAAAAGTGCTTATGCAAACCTGCTCGCATCTACCTCGTCTCTGCTAATTCTTCTCCCTCCCCGTCAGGCTCTTCATAGGTGGTTTTTACCAGCATCTCCTGTTGGGAAATTACCCTGTATTTTTAGTAAAAACAAGCAGCTACAACCTGAAAGTGGAGAGTCTACGCATGGCTGCTGGCTGGTCTTCCTCTCTTTTAGCTTGCTGAGCTGTTAAAGTTCCAGACAGGGGAACTGGGATAAAGGGACCATTTGAGATGTATCAAAACTCTTTGCCAAGAGAGGTTTTGAGGAATGAGGACGGAAGAGACGAGTTTAGTTTGGAAATTGTCTATGGACAGAGGCATCACTTGAACAGTAGTACCACGTAAAAAATCGTGGTTTAGCTACTGATTCTAAGTTGTGGGGAAAGAAGACTAACCCTGAAAAATTCATTTACTCTGGCTTAGTGCAAGGGAAAATAATTTGCCAACCTAGACAGCAAAAATTTTAAAAATAACATAAGGCTTGGCTTATCACTTATTTGTCAGATATTGCATTAATTTTCTCCTCCCACCTCATTCATCATCTGCTGGTCAAAAACTAAGGAGAAAACTTTTTGGAGTTCACAAGAAGTCAGTGTTGTGTAGACATCAGATATAACAGGAAGCGATGCGTCACTGAACAAAGGGAAATGTTTAATACGGGACTAGCGTACTAGACACTGCCCTCTAATACTAGAGAAACTGAATATCAGAAAATAGTTTTGAGGATTTTTTGGGGTTTTTTTGTTTGTTTTAAAATTTTATACCCTCTTAAAATTATTCAGAAGAACAGTAATATGCCACAAATGTTCAAGACTTTTTCTGCTTTAATTCTGCAACAAGAAACAAACCCGTGGATTTATATCTTGTTACCAAAAAACTTTGCAGCTATATAGCAAGTGGCCAGAGCGCATCAGCCCCACCTGGAAAAGTTTAAGCTGTGCTCAGCTCACTCACAAGTTAAAGAATAAAAATAACGCACCAAAACAGTACAGATGTCAGGAGCCCGAAAGAAGCAAGTTATAACACATGCAGAGAAAGGGCTTATAAAACTAAAAAATTATTTGGGAAGGTATCACAAAGATGATCAAAGGTATGGAACAACTTCTGCATCAGGAACATCAAGGTAAATTGGTATTCTTAAGTATTAGATGACCAGATCTATGAAATCATGCACGGAGAAGATGAATAAAGGTACAGTCATTCACTGTTTCTTTCAAGAGACAAAGTAGGAACATCAAATGAAACGAGGCTAAAGAAAAAAAAAACATAAAAGGAGACGTATCTACACATCCAGTGTAGTTAAGCTGCAAAAGTCCTTGTCACCAAATGCTGTAGATCTTATCAGTTTATATGGATTCAATAGGCAACTTGGGAAAGTTCAAAGAAAACATCTGTGAGGGATTATTATATTCCAAGTTAGAGTTAGCACTTCTGGTCATGGAAGCATCTTGGCTACAAATCCTTAGAGACTAGAAGAACAGTATGGGGCAGCAACACCATGTTCTCGTACCCTTCCCTACACTGCTCCTTTCCGATGGAGTTGGCAACAGGGTTCTGGACTGGATGCTTGCCTTGACAGTATGGCAAGTCTCACGGTCTAAATATTAATTAATAATATTGATGCTTGAGTGGTTTTATGAAGGTCACTGGAATCTTATTCTAAGTGAAGATCACTTTTACAGGCCCTAACTCCTCGAACAGCCACGGTTTTGATCGATCCACTCAGACATTAACAAATTGGGAAAGATCAAGGGCTTTGGGAAACACACTGGGGAGGATGGCCGCTGAAGAATATTGTTCAGCGTGCCGTCCAAGTATGTCACCGGAGTCACGATGTATCGCTGTAGCTCCACGCACAACACAAGCACACTAGCACCAAACCAAGAAGAACCATTCTAAAAGGAAACTGAGAATTTATACACATATGCAGATATTTATTCTCAGCAGTCTGCACACGTTAATATACATACATGACAATCTCTACAGTGGTTGGCCTTTAAAACAAAACACCAAAGTAGAACTATCCCTTGTGAGCCAAATCTCAAACAGGAGTATACAGATTTACATACAGTCGTGCCACAAACCCTTCAAATGAAAACAAAGTTGATGGCTTAAATCCCCCCAGACCACTAGAGACAGATTTTGGTAATATTTCTGACATCAGTTCTATTGTTTCTCCCTATAATGCACTGACCTAGATCTGTTGGTGTAATTTTTCAGCTTCTAATACTGATAATATTGCTTTTAGACAGTGGTTTCAGGGCCCTTTTGAGATGAGTTCTTCAAAGCTGTAGCTTAATCCATTCTTTATTAGCTTCTGTAAAGTGATTACCTCTTCAGGGCTGGATGGAAGTACTTAAAGGAAATGAGCATTCTGTTACCAAACATCACTGCTCTACTTCCAAAGCATTTGCTGGAATTTTAACGCTTTAGGGTTGAATGATGGGGATATAAAACAAGAGAAGACACTAACAGAAAAGTTTCATATGGTAAATGTGTTGACACTATGACATTTTTTTAACGAAATCCCAAAATGTGACAGGTGCTCAGGGACTGATGGCCTGTGACGGGCAATCTTGAGGTCACTGGAGCTGATACTGCTGTTGAGATGTCATTTTATTTTTTAGCTCAAAATGAAAAATTGCTCTCTGCATGTAGTTTATTAGAATCCCATTGCAACTAAGGGCTAGGGGAAAGTCACATCGCAGTTGCAGATTGCCTTCGCAACGCTCCTTCCATAGCGCACAGCAAAACCCGAGATATAACCAGACCTACGGCATCTGTCAGGCTGTAATTAGATGGGGACTTTTTCTTCTTCCCATGTGAACTCATTCTGCTAATGCCATGAAACCTGTGCTGGTTAACACTAGGCTAGGATGGTTTCAAGGACTACTTATTTGACTAATAGCTACAGAAAATAAGAAGTACCTGTTATCACAGAGAAGTACCTGCTTCAAGGGCAAAGCATGTCTGCCAGCTTGAACACAGCTCTGTAATTTCATATGGCAAATGCAAAATAATAAAGGAAATAAAGAAAAAAGAAAGAAAGAAAGAAAAAAAGAAAAATTAATTTCAGAGCTGTTGAAAGCCAGAAATGTTAAAAAAAAACAAAAACCAGCCAACTCCTGGATATTATTTTTATAAATGTCTGCATATCAGTCCAACCAAAGGCTGCTGCATGTATTCCACAATAACTAAATTTTTGGAAAGAAACCAAACCACTGTAAAGTTTCTTTAGGAATAGAAATAGCTCCCCCAAACCAAAAGGGTGAAGGCAAACATGTATTAAAGTACAGGGCACACGATACCACTGGTAAGAGGGTTGAGACCTGATCTATCACAGCATTAAGACAACGACTTTGTTCCTAAATTGAGAGAGAAGAGAAAGAGTCCCTTTTAGTGTGCTGTTCATGTAAGAAACACTGGGGTATGGCTTGACTCAGAGAAGTGCAGCTTGTGATGTCTTCCCAAACAAAACACCACCAAATAGCACAGAGACTAACAAAAGGAGTTTTGAAGCTAGACAAACTTCTGAACCCATTTATCAAAGTACTTGTAGTTCTCATCTCAAGGTGAAACAATAATAAATAGCTAAAAAGTTAATTGGGTTCCCAAGCCTCTTTAAAAACCCCAAATTATATTGGATTTTTTAAGGAAAAGTTGGCATAGGGCAATAGGCTCTTGCAGAACCTTACTAATGAATCATTCCAGCCTGCCGTTCTTCACATGCTTAAGGAATAACCAAGTACAGAGCCAAGACATTCATTTCAGTAAAAGAAAATACAACATCCACAGGCTTGCAGTATCTGAGTAAATATATTTTAGAATAAAAACTGCAGACAAACCTGCTCCTGGGGAGCCGACAGAAGCTTGGTGGTGCCGTAGGGGAGACAGGGATGTGGGAAGGGTGGCTGCGGCTCACCTGACCTGAAGGGTGGTGCTTACCTGGGGGTCCGTGTCTGCCTCAGTGCCTCCAGACCACTGGCTTTGAGGAAGGAGCCAGCAGTACACCTAGGAGGGGAGTGCTCCCTCCTTTTTGGAGATTTAAAAAAAAAAAAATCCTAGGGGGAAGTCACAGAGTTTAACAAACTCTCTGCTGTAGCCCTCTCTGGCTCCAGTTTTGGTAGGTTGTTCCTCTGGAATGATTAATAACTTCAAGTCCACCACAGCAATACTGTCTAATCTGGCAATTACAGAAGGGCAGTGTAACTCAAACGTGTTCCGCTTCCAATTCGGCCAGAAATAATTCAGATTTCTGCAAGCAATTCATTTCACCCCTACACACCTCGCTTTACCTATTGCGCGTCCCTACAGCGTCATCGTCCCTCTGGGTGTCTTCTGCTGAACAGAACAAAAAAAAAATGCGGCTATCTAGAACGGCTATACCCACGTTTACTCGCCATGCAGTAACACCTCCTGTGCATGCCACGACACTGTCCCCAGCTGTAAGAGAGGGCCGGAGGAGAGGGCAGAGCCGCTGCAGGCAGAGCAGGTGAGGTGCAACCGCTCTGGTTCTGCCCCTGCTTCTGGGGCCAGCAGGCTCTTTTTAGGGAACAGCCGCCCAGCCTTTATTCTCCCTCTTTTTGGGCAAATGTGTCAGGAAGCAGAAAGACAAGGGAAGAACCTCCTGCTCTCTCCCATTCGAGCGCTCCGCTGGGGACCATGCCTATCTGCAGATTTTGCATCCAGGCCCTCTAATGAAAAGGTGTTGTTATACAAGGACAAATACGATACAGCAGTATTATTGCTGACTTAATCGTAAACCCAGTCCAAATGTTGTGGATTTTTTTAAATTTTTTTTTTTTTTTAAATAAAAGTGAGAACAACATTAGCAAGAAGATAAAAAATAGCAGTGTACGACAGTACTGAAAATCAGATGAGAGAACTAAAAGCTGAGCATAGACGGATGCGATAGCCACCGTCGGGTCCCTCTACGGTACTTTCCATAACGGAAGGGATGAAAGCAGCCAGGCTATTTTGACAATTACAGTAGTTCCCTGATAAAATCAGTCAGTTGGATTTCAGAGCCTACCACTCCCACCGCAAAGTTCAGAGTTTGTCTGCAGATTGAAATGTCTTTCTAATGAAAATAAATTCAGTCTGTGAGGCTGTCGGTGCACCTCGAGCCATTTCAGGAATTCTTATTTTGACGAAGCCTACAGAAAGCACATTCTGTGGAGAAAATACTCTGTACAGGGAAGGAATACACAGAAGGATTGAGTGCAAGAGAGTGACAACTCATTCAACCTTGATTTATAATCTAATATAAAGAACAAGTACACATTCCACGGGAAATGGTCTCACCTGCATCAGGATTGTTTTTTTTCCTTTGTTTCCCAATGTATTTGTCCTGCAAATGCAAATTCATTTTCTGCTGATCTTGACCAGAACTACTGACTCCTTTTCACTTCTCTACATCATATTGCAGACGTCCCATTTGCCTCGCGTTGTGGCCCCAACTAAGAGGGAACGTGAGTTAACCTTCGATGAGAAGCACAAACATGAGCCTTTTCTTAGAAAACTCGGAGAGCTTGTCTTTGGTTCAAGAAGCACCAACATTATTAAATATCTACCCAAAAGCTGGTGGCTGAACTGTGTAACTTAGCCAGGGTGCTTGGTTTAACTCCTCACCAACCTATTTCAGAACCCCGTATACTAAGAGTGACATCTCTATCCTTTAGCAGGTCCACCCTAAAAATTATTTTGAATTCTGTCACTTAATTTTCTAAATGTAAACCAAAGTATAATCTCAGAATTAATTCCCTATTTTTATTCACAGTACCGTGATTTCTTTGAATTTAATTCAGGTATGATATATTATAATAAATTAGATATTAACTGCATCTTAATTTTGAGCCTTATGTTATTAAGGAAAACGTATGTTATATGAAACAGTAGAAAAAAGTCAGCAACTCACGTTAGGGAAAATATGCAATCATTGTAAGTGTTCATCTAGTTAGGCAGTACAAGTCTATTGAGAAATTGTGTCTTTTTCTGGAGATTTTGCCATGTCCTTCTGAAGCACTAGTACAGTCTTCTCGGGGCGGGGAGGAGAAAGGGAAAAAAAAAAAGAAAATTCTAATTGAAAGTCCATCAAACATTTTTGGTAGGTTTTCATGTTTTTCCTCAATTTCATATCTTGGCAGCAAAGCCAAATAAGGCATTAATTTTCAATAACGTAACTTGTTTTCCTAAGCATTTGATAGTGTTATTAACGGGGAAAACAGCACGGTCTATAGAACACAGCTTGAAACCTTGAGTTCTGTATTTTGCTTTGCCAAACACCTGGTTTGAGTTGGTCAAAACATGTCACCTCTCTATCCCTTCTCATTCTTGTTTCTTATCTGCTCTATTTTGGCTATGGCCTCTTCAGAGCAGGAGCTATTTCTCATTTTGTGTTTGTACAGTGCCAGCCACAGCAGGAGCGTGATGGTGGTTGGGACCCTGCTGTGGATGTCCTACTGGTCACCTTTTGGGGACAGCGGGAAGGATCTCTTTCTCCTTGTGCCACGCCGGGTTGTGTCAGATGTTGTCTGTTGACTTGCTCACTTGTTGGCTTTACTGCTTCTCGGCACTTCAGGGATAGAGGAGCTATGGGAGGTCTGTAAAATAAATTCGGCCATGCTTTGGCAGATGCCCACTACAGCTACACGTTTAGTAGTGGTTTGGTTCTCGGATAAGCCAGGAGTGAATCAGGAGAAGGAAGAGGAGTGCGCATTGCATGCCCCAGCGATGGCACGGGGCAGGCAGGCACCCACCGAGGCAGGCGGGTGGGGAGTGGATAGACATCACTTCCCTCCGCCCCAAAAGGTGACATGAAGGAGAAAAAGAAGGATGCTGTTCCTGCATCAGCTCTCAGAAGTGATAGGGAAGTTCTGTCTCAATTAAACTGCATTCTCATCTACTTTTGTCTTACCACAGAGCTTCACAATATAAAAGTCCGAAGTGGAAGCACAAGATAGTCAGGACAGGAGTGATGAAAGGGCTGGATGAGAGCTGGATTTATTTTCTTTTGGAAGGAAGAAGTACTTGTCACTGCTCCAGCTTTCTCTCATTCCAAAATATTTTGCTCCTCACCAAAGCCCCTGGGGTACTGGAGTCGGTATCAATCAAACGCAGCCAATCCGACAATACCGAATTTAAATGTGCTCTTAATAGTACCTCTGCCACTGAGAAATGTAACAGGAGAAACACTCTTAAAAGACACGTGTAAAAAGTTGCTCTAGCTGGGCTTGCTTTGCACAGCTTAGCACTCCTCAGTGTTTCCCCGGGGGATGGCTTAAGACACCCATCTTTGTTATTTTCCTTTCAAAATTTTCTTTAAAAGGAATGCTGTCCAAGAACAGGGTGTATTTTATACCTTTCAGCATCTATTTGGAAAAGATTAAGAACAAGACGTCCCAAGAATATAAACATTTATGTATATCACACTACAGTTGCAGGTGGCTCTCATGACTAAAGTACACACAGTCAAGGGCTACAAATATTTACACATTATTAGAGTTTCCTCAGGAAAAACCCTCAGGTCAGACAAGCATTTCCTTCATTCTGCTCCCAGGACATAAAGCAACCATAAATCTATTCTGATATCCTCCAACATTCACTGTCATTCTTCCAGCACTGATAAAAACTTGTTGTAGTATTTGAATAGTATTCAATAATGTTTAATACTTTATTTGATCCATAGCACCCATTTAACTTTTCAGCAGGGCAAAATTATTTGTGATATAAATTATAAATGGACAAAGGACAGAAATGAGTACAGATGATTCAAAACAAAGTTGTTAAATAAGGCCGTTCCTCTGTAGCAAAAACCCCACGACTGTGTGACAGCTACGACCGTGAGCGTGATGACTCGGATCACGCACACCCTTCAAACCGCTCTTCGGGCTGCCATTCTCATCGGCACCGAGAGCACGTTGCCTTCTCGGTTATTAGGAGTCCCGTTCACATTTGCTTTCAGAACTACTACTTACTCAAGATCTTAATGAATCAAAGATCTGCATCTATGCTTTTCCAGTGACTCGCTGTATCGTGTTTCCAGTAGTTGCTCAGATGCTTTCACCGAACTGGTTTTTGAGTAGCTGAGCACCTTCTGTTTGCAGGTACCTCACCGAGAGACTTATTTTTAGATCCTATTCAATAGCTCTGCCTGTTCAGTGTCAACAGTATGAAATGAATTCTGCTGGGCTAAGCTGTCCAAGAGCTGTAAACACAGGTATGTAAGCTGCTTTACAGGAGCCGTTTTAAATGTACTGCTGGTTTACAGAGACACTAACACTTTAAACCTGACCAGTATTTAGGGCCGGCTGAGAATATTGTTTTACTAATCTCCTTGACTTCCATGACACATAAAATAATGGAAACTGTTGCGAAGGGCAAAAGCTATTGTGAAATGAAAAGCAATGATATAATTTGAGGTCACTGAAATCAGAGGAAGAATATAAATAACTAATCACCTTGACGTTTTTAGGAGCTTACAGATAAGAGTGATAATGGAAGTTCACCTGACGCAATTTATGGGAATTGTCACAAAGCCATTAATAATGTTTCACGTGACAGGAGCCAGCTCACCTTGATAATAAATCTCAGCGGCCACGGAAGTTCACAGGGATGGATAAAGATCCTCTTCCAAAAAATGGAGAAGATGGGGCAGTGCTTGTACAGGAGTGCACCAGAGCAGAGTTTCTGTTTTCATTTAGTAGCTCATTTTCATCAAAGGCAGTTGCATCATTGACAGAAAACAATTTTATAAACACTTTGTTTTTTGCCTCTGCTGACCAAATAAAACCCAACATCTCTAATAATTATTAACAATACAGTGACAAGAAGAATAATGGCTCTTTTTGCTCTAGTAGATTTTGGTGTAGACACCCACACCTTAGCCCCTTTTTCCCTTCAGTAAACTCTTTGACTTTCAGAACTCTTTTAAAAAAAATAAATGTTGCCCAATCATATTTCTCAAAATACCGAGATGCCTTTTAATGACAGTACTATGGCAGAGTCTGTCACCCCCTTGTCTGTGTGCGTGCACAATAAAGCGGGGGGAAAAGGTTTCTTTCCCTCTTTGGTGTAAGGGATGAGATGCGCTGCCCCTCTGCGTAGAGGGACCGGAAAATTCTGCCTTGACGCAGAAGAGAGGCCCAAAACCTACACTCTGTGCTTCTCTGTAGCAACCAGAAAGAGAACATGTAAAGTCATAACCCTGTTTGATGTGGTCTGTGGTGAAAGAAATAGTACCCGTGTGTACACTAAGGCTGCTCGGAGCCTGCGTGCTGCTCCGGTTCTCTCGCTGTCCCATCCCACGGAAGCAAACACACGTTGAGAGCATTTGCAAATACGTAACAAGTAATAACTTTTGAAAATATAAATACACCCCTGTTACATTATCAGTTCGTCCTGGTTTCGGCTGGGAGAGAGTTAATTGTCTTCCTCGTAGCTGGCACAGCGCTGTGTTTTGGGTTCAGTAGGAGAAGACTGTTGAGAACACCCTGATGTTACCAGTTGTTGCTCAGTCGGGTTTAGACTAAAAGTCAAGGGCTTTTCAGCTTCTCCTGCCCAGCCAGCAAGAAGGCTGGAGGGGCACAGGAAAGGTGGGAGGAGGGGACACAGCCGGG
>JAVKLA010000084.1:39444470-39465203 GCA_034782735.1 Sagittarius serpentarius
CTTTACCGTCCCCCCCCCCCCCCCCCGCCCCAGATTCTCTCCCCCATCCCACTGGGTGGGGGGGAAGTGAGTGAGCAGCTGCGTGGGGCTGAGTTGCCGGCTGGGGTTGAACCATGACAGCCAGCTGAGAAAGATGCCAAAGCATTCAAAGTGAATCTTTTCACTGATCTCAAGGGGAATTTTTAACAGCTATACCTCTTTTACTCTCTTATATGTATAGCTCTTAGTTTCTTTATGCATGCGTGCGTACTAACCAGAATAGTCTACCGTAAGTACATTGTAGCAAGTAAGTTACAAGTTATTACTTTCAAATTTATACTTAAATTACTGTTGTGAATTTTATTGAACTGTGAATGAATTTTGGGTAGCTGTTATACTCATAATCCCTTTAGATACAAACAGTTGACCAGGCCTGGGACTAGGAGTCGATCCAGCTGCACCTAGACTCCGACAGGCATTTAGAAAGCAAGGGGGTCTTCTCTGATCCTCGTGACTCAAGGGGAGGGTCTCCCCTACTTTTCCGCATTCCTGATCCCTGTACAAATCACAAGAAATCAATCCTAACTCTATTTTTCTTTGTAATAGTTCTCTTTTACCCTATTGCATTTTCAGTCTCTATATACATAAATTTAGTTTGATTCTAACTTAATTTTCCTGTATTTCATCCATGTACTAAGTAATAGAGTGAACCTTGCCATCGCATTCTGTGAAGTCGCGCTTTTATATAAAATTCCTATTAAACAATTTTTCTATTGCTAATACAAGTGGAGGTGACTCTTTAAGCAACCCGAACCTCTCCTCCTCTCCGCAACAATTCTCCAACAGTAAGAATAGAAAGCGTATAACAAATTTACACTGAATCCACTTCAAAAGTTTGAGAGCAGCACTAGAATAAATTTTAACGCAGACTGCATTGATCCGAGACCCACTGCTGAGTAACCAGCACTTCTGACCTCCAAGGTGTGGCTTTTTACCCTTTCAGCTGACAGCAGCTTAGACAAGAAACAAAACCACATCTCACAAAGGATCTAAAAGCTTCATTACAGAAATGGTCACTTAACTGAGCCCTATGACAAATTTTGTGCAACCAAAGAAAGGCAAAGTGCTCACAACAGTAGGCAACACACCTAAACTGGCGTCCTTTACTTTAGGGTTAACTTTATTTACAAAAATTGGATATTTATAGAACATCCAAGTATATATTAACACCGGGCAAGGCTTTGGAAGGGATAGCAACTGTTGCATTGCGGGGCTCAGAAATCATGCTAGGTTTGCCCTGGTCTTTCCTTTCTACCTACTGTGGTATTTTAATGTCTCGTTTTGAAATGTTTGGGGCTGGCTTAGGCCAATAAACTGGACAGGCTGTGTTAGGAGTGGATATATCACCGCGTGCACGTGAGGCCAGCTCCCAGGGCAGCCCCAGCAGCCAGGGGCTCTCCTTCAGCAGGGGAGAGGGAAACGGAGCCAGCAGGGAGGCTGAATCCCTTTCTGTGCCACCTAGCGAACCCCAACCTGCAATTTTTGTTTAATATATCAACCCCTGTGCTGTTACGAAACCTAAAATATATTGCCAGCAAATAATACCGATGCACAGCAAATGCAAAACTACGCCTGGGAACAGGCTCAGGCAGAAACGTGGGTCTGTTATAGGATCAATGATTGTGTTTAAAGAAAAAACCCAACAAAACAACCCAAGCCAAACAACACACTGATGAAAAAAGATGGCATTATCACTGAAGTATTCATATTCAATTTAAAATGGATTAGAGAGCACTCTGAGGGTAAGTGCTGCACTTTAAGTAGCAATGATATTTCAACTATGTATACAGCATATTACATTTCATCTCTGTACTTATGAAGGCTTCAGTCCAGCTTCTGGTATCTACACTGTTATTAAAGCTTCTTGTTGTAATACATTAAAGAGTGTAAATGCTCTTTTATATTAATCCTTCACATGCTGTCCCTCTCTTTGCCTCTTCAGCAACCTTCAAGAGTGCAGATGGAACTAGAGACAGAAGAGTGCTCCAGCAAAGAAACCAAAAAGGATGCAGCTAGAGTGGGCATCTACAAAAAAATAGTAGAAGACTTGGGCGAACCAAGTTATTTGGCAGCTTGGAGAAGCAAAACTCATCTTGAAGATCTTTCTGCTAGAGGACATAGGCTGGAAGCCTGCATGGCACCACCGCAAGCAGCACCAGCCGCAGGATGCCCACAGCACCCATCCTGTGCCATGTGCATGGGGCATGCTCGCTTGCATTACAATTATTTCAGTTTTAGTGCTCAGCCATTAAAAGAAATCTTTGTGTGTAGCAACCCAGCAAATGGCTTTGCTCAAATCACAAAACAGACACTCCAGTCACCATTGTCCAGATTGTACTAATCTCTCTAAACCAATTGTACAACAAATTCCCATAAAACCTGCATATTGCATATTGATTTTCCTGTTCATATTTTATTACAGCAAGTTCTTTCTGAAGCCATACCACAGCTATTTGCTCCTTACATTGTAACAGTCTGTGACGCTGTAAGCTGTAATTTAGTTTTCCTTCACATAATCATGTGTATATACACATATTCAGACACATTTCTTACAGAAAAGGTCATCGATTCAAAATGGAGAAAATGGATATCCAAATTTCCACAGTTTACAGATGACAATATAGCAGGCTCTTTCACTGAGCCAATCTCATTAATCCTTTCAAAGGCAACGATACAGGTTCCCCACCTAATGCCTGTGGTTCCTAAACTCATCATCACCATCGCATCCACTTTCATATTTACCAAAGAGCATGTGGGTACCCTTGAACTAATGAGATCACGTTAGATCTGGAACTGGTAAGCCACCATAAGGCTGGACTGTGTTATTTTACTGCTATTTTGTTGCCGCTGGGACAATAAAGTTGTCTTCATACAGTTACTTTTACCGTACGGACATACAAACGTGACCAAACCTAGCCGGCAAACCACCCGCTATTTCACTGTATGAGCCCACACCAGGCAGCTCCAATCTTAACCGGACCGTACCCACCCTGCCCAGAGACAATGAAAACTGAAGTTTCATTGATTTTCCAGATTATTATACAAATGCCCTGTGAAATAATGAATGTACAAAATCGGAATAAACCGAGCTTTGGGCCGTTACCCACGTTGGGTTTTTTTTAATGTTTACTGAATATTAGAAAGTATTATCTCTTCAGTAGGTCTCCATCTAGCAAAAGCAAATTAGTAACCAGTATTTTGTTGTAGCCTAACTGTCGAAAGAAAGAAGCATAATAGTTTAAAAATAGCAAGTGAGGAAAATAAATGGAAAACTAAATTATAGGCTGAAAATAGGCTTGTGAGATTTAGTTTTACTTTAAATTGTCGAACTGAGATTGGTAACATAAAGTACATATATTTTAATGTCTTCTGACTGACAGTTTCCAGGTGGGTAAGCTCCAAGCACCTTAAGAAGTAATTCAGTGATACAGTCGACTGACTGCTCCAGTTAAGACATCCCTTTACCAGAGAAAATTGTATGTTAAGTTCTAAAAAAATCGCATAGCAAAAAAGAAAAGTATATCATTCTCATAACAGATTTGTTTCAGGCACCCTTAATCTTTTCTGCCCTAGGGACAAAACCATTTTTCTCCTTAGATGTTATAGTGATCAAGTCCAAGAACAGTGTCTTCCCAGAAAGCCTCGGCTGTTTGAAATTACTATGGTTTTGTTTGAAAACATTTGGTGCAAAATGGTAGCTAACCTCCAGTTGCCTTTTTTTTTTTTTTTTTTAAGAAAAAGAAAAATAAAAAGCCAGAAGCTGTTTCTTTTGTACCTTTTTTCCTCCCTTCATTTTTTTATAACCAGAATCCAGAATACTTTTACCTCCCATATTAAACAATTTAAACATGGTTACTCCTCCATTTCTCAGTTGTGTTTTGTAAAATGTTTCATTATATTTAGACAATTATAGCGACGGAAACAATTTTCTCAAGGAAAGGGTATTTTCTGTTTTCCTGTGTTAGAACAGCAAATACCTAAATGAACAGTGAAAATTGCAGTAATCATCATAGCAATCAACTCCAGGTACGGGGAGTGTGTGCAGTAAGGTTTTGCTTGTAAACCTGGCCTAAAAGAAAGGCACATCATTACGAAATGGAAGAATCATTTCACTGAACAGAAATGCCATGGCTTTGGCCGCCCATTTTGGCTCCTCACACCCCGTTCTTGGCCACGGAGGTGAAGTAAACTGCTCTGAAGAGCATCTGCCATGACAAAGGTGCATTGGGTGAGGTCATGTATGCTAAAACACACTTAAGAAGTGTGCTTCCCTGGCTAAGCAGATCTGTTGAGAAAATAATTTAGTCGCTACAAGAACCACAAATACCACCATTATCATGTAAATCACAACTAGCAACATCGGCAATAACGTCCTTGCATCAATGCAATATTTTTTTACACACCCCTGTCTCTTCCACACAACAATCTACAATACTGACAGCTCCAATCTTTTATTTAATTTGTTCCTGACCTTCCAGATAATGCTGCCTGTTATCTGCCTGTATTTGTTCCTTGACTATAATAGCAACATTGTCCTGGAAAAATTGCATTTGACCCTCTTGGAGGTGTGATTATTGAATTCAGACAAAACTCCTTCAAGGTATTTTCCTAGAAAAGATTAAGCTACAAACCTCCAGTTACGTATTTCTGCATTAAACTCCAAAATGTGATTTTCATCCAAAAAATTCCAGACTTACCAACAGGTAAGTATTCTTTTTTCTAGGAAATATTTCCCAAGAGTTCTCTTTTTATTATCATTATGTAATTCCTGTCAAGACATTTTGGTTTTCCCCAATACTAACTCAGTCAGTGTAATGATACAGAATGATACGAATTGCAATTATCTCCTTCTGTAAGTCTTTTTTTGCATCTAGACCAGCACATTTGCCTTTAATTTCAAGGTGACTAAAAATCAAATATGAAATTTTCTTTATATTATTATTCCTACAAGTAAATGTATCTATTTCAGAT
This sequence comes from Sagittarius serpentarius, assembly GCA_034782735.1. Taxonomy (NCBI): domain Eukaryota; kingdom Metazoa; phylum Chordata; class Aves; order Accipitriformes; family Sagittariidae; genus Sagittarius; species Sagittarius serpentarius. The sequence continues at coordinate 39,449,481 of JAVKLA010000084.1, forward strand.
TTTAAAATACTTGAACAATTCCACTTAAACATTCGAAAAGTCATTAATTTAGCATGTACAAAGGATGTGGAAAGGATATTTTAACATGATCAGAGGAGACGGAAAGAATGGCAGACTACAAAAAAAAAAAAAAAAAGCATTGTTCCCATAACACATTAAATCACCCGTTTTTTAATTGGCTGCTCTTGTGAGATTCCTGCCATTTTTCTTTTCAAGTGTCATATGGATCAAATCTAAAGAACAGCACCTATACGAAGTCTTCTGGGCAGAATGGGGATGAAGAAGAAGTAAAAATCTACCTGGAAACACTTCAAATACGTACTTAAGAAAAGGACAGATTTCATTCCTAACTGTAGAAAACCAGAACAATTTTTAAATGTTCAAAACTTATTTTGCAATCTTCAGTTTATTTCTGTTTTGACGGAACAGTGTTTGCCCATTTAGAAGTCCCTTAAATACTGCATCACAGTATATCCTATAAAACCTACTTAAGAAAAAAAAAAATCATTGCACTATTTTTTTTCCATAAAGTATCATTACAGGTCATGAATCTCCGAATATAATTAGCAACAGATGAGAAATATTTAAGAGCTCTTAAACCTACTTGTAAATACATTAGTTGGGTTTGGTTGGTTGGATGGTTTGGTTTTTTTAACAAAACAAACCCCACACCAGAACAAAAAGAGCAAGTCATTTTCACTGTTATTTATAACGAATACATTTTACAACTTGCCCAATGCACCGGGATATTGATATTCACATTTAAATTAAATCCTTGCCTCCTGTGCGTATTTAGATGTCACGTAAATACTTATATGCTCCAAAATGCAGTAAAAAAGTCTAAAGAACCGAGACAAAAGGTTTTCAATGCAATTAAGTTGCTTTCATGATTAAGAACCTGGCTTAGAATACTGTACTTAATAAAATTTCAATAACAATAATAAAAAAAAATCTTCTTTATATTTTACGTGTGTATGATCTCTAATTTCTCCTTTCACTGCGTAGCTGACAAGTCCTGTGTTACATTAACACAGAATTTACGACCAGAATTTACGTTTGAAACACCTGATGAAACACCAGTTAATAACTTGCACAGGATTCTTCAATAGCAGGGATTTCTGCTCATGCTATTGCCAATTATGCACCAAGTGAATTAACCAGAAGAAGGCCAAGTTGAGAATATTTCCTAATTAAATATATGCCTGGATTAAGTATGGTAATAGTGTACTGTATATTCACAGTAAGGCAGGAGAAAGACTTCCTTCTGGCAACACAAGGAATGCACATGTTGAAATCCTGTTGTAAGCACTGTATTCAGGCTTTCCCTTTTGAAATAGTTTTTCTTACAGTGTAATGAGCACATAAGTTTAAAAGACTAGTTACTGGAGTTTTTTTTCATATTAAAAATCAAACTTCTGAAAGAAATACTAGCTATATTAAAATAGAAATATTTTCAACGTCGAGGCTTTTGCCTAAAACCACCTGGTAAAAATGATAGGTATAACGTGTGATTTTCATCCCATTTAAGTTCAGATGGGAGACTTCAGGAAAAGATCTAACTGCTATAGCAGCCTATAGAGACTGTATAATTACATTAAAAAAAGATGTTTAACTGCCATCAGCAGCGTATAACCGCTACCACGTATTACAGTTCTTCAGTTTCGGAAAACGGGCTGAAATCCTCTAGTTCCACAGCGATTCCACCCCGTGTGTTTCAGAGGCAATTACAATTTTCTCTCGGAGTTAATTGCCTTCTTATGAAAGCGGAGTGCGAAAGCGTTCACTTTGATCTCGTTCAGGCACTGCTAGATCGCAGCCAAACCGATTTCCCTTTCCCTGTTTGTAGATGAGCCCTCAACGGAAGACTGACCAAACCCCCTCGTTTCTGGGAGCGTCTGTACTCCCTGCACCAAAGCAGCGAGAGAAATCAAGTAAACCAGCAGCAACGTGATTTTGTGTTAAATGCAACACTTTAGGGCTAGATTTTATGAGTTAGGTACCATTTCAAACAAAATAAAGTAATAACTCAGACCGATTGTTAGGTTTGGGTTTTTTCCCTGCCTCTTCCAGTTGATCCCAGCTTCTGAAATATTTTATAACTCATTATTTTCTTTATCTAATATTCTAGGCTTAAAATATTTGGGGGATTTATTAAAAAACCCAGTTGCTTCTTTTCCTGCCCCCCCCTAAGATTTACACATGATTGCGAGCAGAGTCTATGCAACTTGAAAATTTTGTCTGCTTGCTTGCATGTCAGCTTTGTTTTAAGGTTGCTCAAAGTCAGAGGGGACAAAAGGGCTCAGAGCACAAGATTTGTTTGAATAAGGTTATACTTAAAATCAGACTGGATAATTAAATTTCTCCTTTTACCTCTATATCTTTAATACTATTAAATAAGGGGGTCTTCCAAAGAAGATGTTACCCATTGCACTGGATTTTTCTTGTGGGATACGCCAGCCTCACGTGAACGGACAATTACTAGTCAACAGCCCAGACAATAACGAACTCCCCAGCTGCTTGCCAAAAGCTGCAGGTGAAGGTGTTTTCTGGAGCGAGCTGCTTTGCATTTGGCCAGATCAGGTCTCTTGGATATTTCAAAGCTAGAATGGTTCTGTATCATATATAACAAAATACAGTATTCTCAAAACTGCCTGCATCCTAAGGTATTAATAACCAATAGGCACATAGATCCTGAGCTTATTATACAGATACAGGTGAACCAAAGGAACCAATTTATTCCTCCAGTTGATGCTCTTCAATGTGATGACAATCTAACGAGCTCCCAGAACAACCGCTCAAACAGGAATTCACCAAAACTGCTTCTTAATATCCCTGTCTAAGTGTTCAGCAGGACTGCATGTCGTAGTATGATGGATCTGCATTAGAGATAGCAGTCCGCACGTCATATGGTGAGGTAAATCACCTTTTGATAGAACTTAATAATTGAATTTTCTTTCCAAAGGGAAGAAGATAAATTCAGACAAGTATTTGGAAGGGAGAGGAGATATTCAAACAAAGAGTTATTTCTGTTAATTAAAAAGTAAATAGATCATATTTTCCAAGCCATTCTTAATAGTGATTTAGTCTTTTTATTTGTCATTTATAGTTCAGAGCATAATTCTGAGGTTGTATTCCCTTGGCCATACTTCATGGGCCAGCACTCTGCACCATGCACACACAACAGGGAGAATTTTATTTCACTTGTTAGCAGTCATTGGAACATAAGACTCTCCCAGTTTGAGTAAAGGTAACATTTTCTAATTTTTTTTTTTTACGGTCTCTGGAGAATAAGTGACCTTTATTGCTGCTCCATAACTCTGGTTTATTGATGTTTCCTTTGCATATTGCAAAGTGTTGTTTACTCTCATCAATCATTACTGCTTTCGTTTACAGTATTTAGCTGGAAAGCGAATAAGCAAGATGGACAGGGGTTTAGGGATATATGTAAAACGCAAACCATTGTATTAACCACTATACATTTTTTAATATCTTTCATTAGCTTGTATACAGTGGGTAAAAAATGACACCTCATTATATTTTACTGCAGATTGCACTCAGGAGTGAAACATTACATAGAAGAGTTTGGACTCAGAAGTATTACATCTGCCAGGCTTCATCCTTGATTGCATGTGGTCTAAATTATTTTCATAGTCTTATGCCTGGCTGAAGTTTTAGTCCATGCACACAGTTTGGTTAAAAGCACTGGAAAAGGGAGACACATCTTTAAATCTGACAATGAGCCAGTGCCTTTGATTTGCAGTTTAGCATGCAGCATAAGAAAACAATTTTAAAACTGAAGAAGCTCCCATCTGGAGGCATCAAACTATTTGTGTACCAGTGTATGAGAAAATTATTTACTTACTGTGGACTGCACCTCCAATTAATTTACGAGTATTATAGTACTTGCATAGACAACTGACAAAACCAGACACAGTTTCTGTCTAATATTGTTGTACCAAAAGCTACACATCTTATTTTGTAAGTCACAATGGTAGAATTTAGTACAAAGCTGCACTATCAAGACTACGACTGCCCACGCATTTCTCGGCGAGCAAGTAGAAATGTGCTATTTAATAAACCTGGAATTGTAACCATCGTGCTCTGAAGGTGGATACCTGGAAGTCCCAAAGTCCTGGCTTTGACTGACGCTTTCAGAGCTTGGGGGACTGAGACACGGTAAGAAAAAAACCCCAAGACTGTCAGCACGCAGGGACTTTTTTAATTTTACCACTGGCACGGTTGGATCAGTGTTTGCTGTTCTAATACTGCTAATCATTTTTGAGTAGTGTCACAGCCAGTAAGTATTGCAGGTTTCCTTCCTCTTGCTCAGCACTTCTTACTGCTTATGTAGGACTATAAAACCAGAGAAGAAAATCAGTCCCACACAGTCATACGCACAGTGGCACTAACACTTTGCTTCAGCCGTTCTTATTGAGAAGTCAGCAGCGCAAGCCCTGGCATAGTTTGTTTGCCCAAAATTACATAAAGCACCAATTAAAAAAAGCTGACTCCTCTTTCTGGCTTCTGGCATTGGAAGAAAGCATTTTCCCCCACACTAAGTAAAGGGAACTCTTAAGGAGGGTAGAAAGACAACAACTATGTCTTGACCCCTTTAATAGCGGCCCAGAGGTCCAAGATGAGTATTACTATTGGGAAAAAAAACCCAACAAACCAACCAAAACCCCCTGCAACACACCAAAACACTCCATTAAAAAAACCAAACCAAACCAAACAAAAAAACCCCACAAAAACCAACCCAACAAAAAAACCCAACCACCCCCCAAAAAACCAAACCACCCCAAACCCCCCAAGAATACATCTGTCCTGATCCCTGTGTTAGCGTTAGGTATATCCTCAGAGCAGAGCTTCCTGCCTGTTCTTCCCTTTACCATTAGTGCTGAAGAGCCAAGACGCTGTGCATCAGTTCCAGCAGCAGAGATGAGTTTGGCACTTCTCAGCTTCGGGCTCGTTCTCACTGGGGTCCGTGTAAAGCTAGCGGGTAACATTTGTGCTACCAGTGCCTGCAGAGATTTACATGACAATGACAAATGATGGCTAGATGAAATACTTGTTCATAAATGATGTCCAATAGGACTAACTCTTGCTTTCTCAGCAGAAAGTGAGAAAGGGCACTACATGCTGGCAGAGCCTGAAGCCTTTCTACGCAGGACACAACGTTGGCGTGTCTGTGGGCATTTTCTTGGGTTTAACTGCTGCTGTCTACCTGCAGTTCTGCGTGCGGTCAGCTGTGGGACCCTGCCGCGTGAGTACTGATCGAAGGATAAACCGACTGCAGGACAGCTCCCGAACCCGCTTTCATGGTGCTTCCTCAAAAAAAAGAGTAAAAAATATAGTTTGTTCTTTGAACAACGGGATTTTTGTTGCTTTCTTGCATGGACACTTTCCTCTTGTTTCCCCCAAACGCATCTCATGCCTCGAAGCTTTTCCTAGGCTGCACTCTCTGGAGAACTTGAGGCATCTGAAACCAGGACTGAATGATTGTCACAATACCTCTTCTGCACCAAAAAGCTAATTTAGCACTTTCTTGAGTATTATCAACTCCCCCTACAACTCTTAACTCCCCAGAAATCACTGAAGATATTGTTGTTCAATGTCTGAAAACATTAGTCATATATTTGATCCAATACTTGTGTTAAAAATGGACTGAAAACATACAAGCCAGCTATATCAGTAAGTATCTACAAGTTAAAGTAAGAATATCTTTCAGGTGTGAGTACCTGCAAAGAAAGATTTCAGCCTCTTACAGCTGGATCACTGCAATCCGTGCTTCCCACAGGCGCTCAACAAACCCTTCTTCCCTGCTGGCAGCCACGCACGCTCCGAGCTACGTACAACGCTCCGACACATTCACGCTAATCTGAACCTTTCTCCCCAGAGGGAATGCAACGTTAGACTTCCTACAGATTTTATAGTTTTCAATTTGCTTGCATAAGTCCTCAATAATCTCACTCTCTCTTGCTTGCTATATTTCAATACATGCCACCTGTAAATCAATTTCCCTTTCTTCAAAAATTGCTGATGTCTTCTCAAATGCCAGCATCTCTGCAACTGCTCGAGATTCCAGCTCAATTTTTGTGCCATTTTAAGCTCACAATTTTGCCTTTGAAATGATGCCAAACTTCAGCCAAAATATGCATTACTTGCTACTCCTGCCAGTTCTACCAATCACCTTTTTTTTTTATTTGCTTTTATTTTTCTGTCAGCTTTTTATTTTCAATACAGTGAGAAAACAGAATTGAGGGAACATAAATTTTCCTGTGTACAGCCGAAGGTGTGAACCACATTACACAGAAGAAAAAAAGGTCTTTAAATGCATACATACATATCTCTTAATGACGGAATTGGTGCTATAGCAGTAATAATGGTTGAATTTTAAGAAGTGCAGTGACTGTGGACAGGTAGCAGGAGAGAGACATCTCGCCAGCCGCAAGTCCTGTTTTAACATCCATACTGCTTACATTAACTACGCTGTTTCTTTACAAGACAACTCATGGGTCAGTCCACAGAGATGGGGATACTGCCCTTCCTATTTTCTTTGGTCTTGTTCCGAGAGCAGCGATAGAATAGAGTATTGCGAACAAAGGCAGAAGTTTTGCTTCCAGGAAACCCTGACTGGCTGCTTTTCTCTTGAATAATGGTCCTTTTCCTGGTCAGCTTTAATTAAAATCTTCTACAGACACAAAAGAGGGTCAGGATGTTCTCAAGAAAGCAGAAATATTCACCTAAAAGAGACTTCATTATGAAAAATGTATTAAAAAGTTGGGCGTGAAACAGACTTCTTCACTCCTTTCATTCCCCCTCATTCTCCTTAAAGTATACTATAGAAGTTTTGTCCAGATTATTTTTTTATAGCTTTCTTCAGAAAAGTATTTCACTGAAATGTCTGACCAGCCAGACTTTCTGATAGAAAACTGAATTATTTTTACTTTTACTGCTTTCTAAAGTGGGTCTTTATTTTTCTATTTTTTAGTAGACATATTTGAGAAAGAATCAAAAAACTCATTAAAATAAAAGTTTTCAGAACTCTTCTCTACTGAACTTGTTCAAACAATGAGTATATGATCTAGAGAACTGGATTTTTTTTTTTTTTTTAACTTTGCTTTTTCTATCCATCTATTACTTATTTAGGGTTCTTTGGTTGCTTACGGTGGAGGGTGAGATGAGAAGGCTGGTTGTTGGTTTGCGCCTGATTGATGGTGAAGGTTTTCTGCCAAAGCCTTCGTCCCTTTGCTATATCAGCTCCCTTCTGACCAACACGGCCCAACTCGCCCCCTCTGGTGTCCTCTGCAACACCGTGCAATTTGCGTGAGGAATAAATGGCACCATAGAGTACATACATATATAAGCACTCACTTTTTTCAGCCCAAGTAAACTTCAGCTTTTCTTTTCTGAACTTTCAGGAATTGTGACCAGATAACAGCTTGACATATCCAGTAAGAAGTCTATCGGCATCGAGTTTGGCTAGCAAAGTTCGTTTATTTTTTACTAATTGTATACCACCAGTATTATTCAGTGAAAAAGGGCTGAGGCTTAACTTTGCCATTGTACATTTCAGAAATACAGGCCAGAAAGAGAGAAAATGCATATATATATAAATATATGATGCAGCTTAAATGTAAAGCTCAAAAACTCCGACAACTCTCTAAAAACCAGCTTCCCCCCACTCCAGCTTAAATGTTTGCTCCACCAAGACATACAGAAATCTCCAGGATATTAGCTTTCATTAGTGGCATCACCATTAGAGTAACTTTGTGGAGGATGAAGCTGCAGATCAATAAAACCATGGATTTAGAAAAGAAAATTAAACAATTTGAAAAGGATTACCACAAGGGACCAGGTAATGAAGGCCTGACACAGCTCTGAAAAGTAAAAATGTGCCTGATTTCCATTTATATTGTTGTGCTTTTTTGCAATTGTTTTTGTATTCCTCCTCAATTATTCCAAGGCTGTGTTTTATTACTCTAAATAAAGAAATAATAAAATAAGGTGACTACCCTATATTTAAAAAATAAGGAGAAAGATGCAGGGTCTGACAACAAAGTCTGTTTGCTTAAGGATCTGAAGAACTAAATAAAATTTTTAAACTGAAAATAATCTCTGGTAGCTTCACAGCATCTCCAAGTACTCGCACAGATTGTGATCGTGGGAACACAAAACTGAATTCCAACAGAGCAGCACAAAAACTGGGTTTTATTCTGAACAAGAGTACTCTCCCGGTCCCTTGGGGGATGCCCCAGCTTTGCCGAGGGAGACGTGCCCGAGCAACGCTGCCATCCCCGTGGGCCAAATCGCCACCGGGACCCTGCTGTACCAAGGGCCCTGCTGCTGACTCTGCTCAGGCAGGAATAGCTTTGTTTGATACAAGAGACATTTCTCAATGTCTCACGTCAATGAAATATTCCTAATTACCCTCCTCTTCCTATTGCCCCCTTATTGCCTCTTACCGCCAGACAACCCCTGCCCTGCCTTTGGGACACGCTGGAAGCTGTACCGATGCCTGCAAGGGGACAGTTCCTGCTGGAATGAAACATGGGGACTAAATCTGCCTCAGAGGACGCAACAGCAGCTCTCTCACAGGATACCAACTCGCAGGTACCCAAACTATTGGGTCATTTAAAAACCACACCACCAGCAGCTACCCCATCTGCCGCTACTGCGCGAGCGAGGTGCAGAACTGAGCCCTAAAGATGTCCAGAAGCAGCCGCTGTGTCTTTGTCACCGAAGCCTTCAGGCTGAAGGCGGAGGAGGGCTTGCAGGTTTGCTCTGTCCTCCTCAGCACATCTCACTATAAATTGCAAATTCTACCCCCCACCTTTTCTGAGAACATCTTCATATTTTTTTTTTTTTTTTTTTTTTTTTTTGAGGAGGAGGGGGGGAACAACACGACAACACGTAAGGAATTAAGAAAAAAAAATCCCTTAAGTTTTCTGGAAACATATACCAATTGAACCCTTAAATTGTACACTCGATTTTTTGTTTGTTTGTTTTCCGGAGTCTTATAGGTCAAATAAAGTTTCTAGTAAAACGGAAAACCAGTTCTACCTCTATGTCCCAGCTGCAGTTTCGTATTTGTATTGGATTCAAGGGAGCTCTGCTACTGAACAGCTCATGGAGCCTCGTGGTAACTTCTGTTTTACTTAGTAATACCTTTGGTATTAAAGTGTGACATGAAATAAACCTTATGTGTTCATGCTTTGAATTTAATATTTCATGGCTAGTTTTCAAGGTAGAAAGTATTTATCTACAAGATGGAAAAAAATAAGCTTTTCAACCTTGTTTTCTTCTGTCACACTTAAGGACTGCGCTGATGTTAACTATCACAAGTGCTTAAAAAAGAACTCCTGCTGCCAGCAACACATTAAGTGTCCAATAAAGCTGGAATTTACTATGCTACTTTGGTGTGTATGTATATAAAAAATAAGATTATAAAAAGGGCTTTCAATGTTTAGTAAAAGCAGCTTATGTCATAACACAAGAAATATACATCGGCCAAAATCCTTCAAGAAAAAGAATGCATATGTATGAGGGCTCTGTGACTCAGCTAGTGATCTACATAATATCTTTTATTTTTGGAAAAAAAAAAAAAAAAAAAAATTGCACCAAACCTGAGGTAAGGCAACAGTTACATGCTGAAGACTGAATTTTGTTATTTCGTCACTAAAAAGACAGAAAATTGTACATACAAGGAGTCGGGTGTCAAAGCAAAGTAGCCCATCATCACTTCTGATGTATACACACACCTATGTTTATAAATATATAAAAGAAAAAAATTGGACATTTTAGCTAAACTAACTAGTGCCAGTACTTAGCCACATCCTTTTGTGGGACGAAATTAGATACTCCTGGGTGGTTTTGTGTTTCAGCGACTTCAATTTATTTCACTATCTTACACCAGGAAGTCTTTCATTGCATTTTGTTCCTTTCATGCCAAAATATGTCATGTCTTCAAAACCCGTTCCTGTTTTGAAAGGATGCTGCTCACGTACCCACAGAGATGCTACTCTTGCTTGTAAATGAGCAGAGACTGCAGCGAGGTACAATGTGTTATCAGCCCACACATTTAGTTTACAAGCCGCTGTATGAGTGATAACAGGTAACTCTGCATGAAATGAGATAAAGTTAACAAACCTATACAGGTTGAATGAAAGATGAAATAACCTGTCTATAAAGCAAACTGAATTTCAAGCAGCAGCATGGAGGGAGGGGGAGAGCTCTCTCATTCCCTTCCTTGCTCCAGGCTGGGGCATGCCGTTCGGCAGAGCTGAAGCCCAGGGAACGAGTTTCTGTACCCGGAAAGCATGGTTTGGTTCCCATTCACTTGGGCTTACAGCCGATCAGTTTTATTTTGTAATACGAACAGCTTCACCAATATCTAAAATATTATTTCTAAATTACCAAAGGAGGCTTCTGTTATTTTAAGCTGAAGGCAATGGAGCCTGGATTATGGTTTTATTATTATTATTATTATTCTTTAACGATTATTAACAGCGCTTGAGCTTCTCGGAGTATGTTTCATAAAAGTTCCTTCATAACGTCTCATTTTATTTAAGTTGGAATACTCATGGCGACTAAGTTTTTGAAGGGAAGCTTTCCAAACCCCATTAAAAAAAAAAAAAGAAAACTGAGTATCTTCACAGTATTCCATTTCACTGAGTTGTCAAAATTCAGAGAAAAATGTAATTTCAGATACACTAATACACATTTCTGAAGTGAAATTATCCTCTTCAACCTTGCAGTTGCTCTGTAATATATTTGTGACCTTCACTAAGGCTAGGTCTCTGATTCAAAAAAAACAAATTCGGAGCACCGTGCATGTTTCTCAAAAATACATTTTAGTACAAAAATCCCTGCGGGATTCTCTGAAACAAAGTTTAGCTGAAAGCCTTCTGACTACTTTCGTGATAACAAGTGGTGTAAATTACAGCAAAATACATTAACAGGTATTGCAAGCATATCAGCCAACCAGTTTTATAAACCCAGGAAATTCAGAAAAAGGTAAGACTCCAGAACTGCTAATAAAGTAAAAGAGGAAGGCCACAACTTTAATGATCTGTTGAGGTGACATACGCAATACAAACACCTTGTGCTCACGCCTTTAATTCCAGATTGCGTTCTTGTGTCATTAGCATGACGTTCTGAGCATGCGTAGCTGTCCTAACCTTAAAATACATTTATTCATAGCAGTGTATGCATGATCTACTTTCGCATCCCAGTATGGAATTTTTGCACCATATATTAAAGATTGTATATTTTAAGTCTCATTTAGAAAACAACGTATTCATAAAATCATGATCACATCTTCCTGCCTAGAAAGAAATCAAAAACACAAAGGTAATTTGGAGCCATTGCCATGCATATAGTCTTTTCCTGGCCCCTGATGAGTTACAGAGTCTGATCACCAGCAGACCTCTCCAGGTAGCGAGAGGCTGGAAGGAGAGAATTTCGGTGACAAAGATGACAAATTTGCCTAATTTTAGGCAAAAAGATGACATTTGTCATAGAAGCATGTCAACAGAGTCAGAGATTAAATCTAACTGATGGCATTTTCTGTATTCATATTGAGGCAGATTGTTTTGCAACAACAACGCACAAATTTGAGTAAGGTATTTCATGTTCTCCTATCAATGATACCTTAATTATTGCCTATACAAAAAAAAAAAAGTGCTCTCGTCGACAGAATATCCTTGATGTTCCATTCACATCCCCCCAACGGGAAAAAAGAAGTTTTCACATCTGTAACAGTGAGTTTAAGAAACAGATTTCGGTCAGCCATTAGACAACACGTACGGTAAGGGCCTCCCAGCTAGCTAAAGGCATCAGACCAGCGCACAGCAGTATCTCCATTTCATCTTGATGGTTTGGGCATAGACAATATAGTGAGAAGGGACTTTGTCTCATTATGCTAGAACTGAGAAAGAAACCCCCGTCATCCTCGTTCAAGTCTCCTGTCCCTGTCTGCTCTGCTTAACTTCTGGATACATCAGAGACCCGGAGCAGACTGTGTTTAAAGGTGATGAAAAAAAGCAAAAACCAGTTAGGAAAATTGGTGAACACCATTAACGTAGGGCTTTGATATCAAGATGCACTATAGATCTGCAACCGTAGCCCAAGCACCAGGGAGAATTAAAAAAATACCGTTAAAAGAACTCTTCTGTAGATTTGCTCCTTCTGCCTGCAGGCTGCAGTATATTCAGATGACCAAGCTGAGCTGAATAACCTCATGCTGAATTAATTTTTCGTAAATGACTAATTGCTGCTGTCATTCTTTCAGCTGTCCAGCTGTCCTCAGCACTGCAGCCAGAGGAAGGGGTGGGCTTTGTCTCAGGGAACACGCGGGCTAAAGACGACGCGCAAAAATCCAGTTAATGCCTACGTGCACAGTGGCGCTTTTAAATGAAGTCTTCCTGTTACCTGCATTTCAACACCAGCCAACAGCATCGCCAGCTGTTTGAACAACAGTCACCCAAAGTTAGTACAAGCAAACTTCAGGTACACCAAAGCATTTTGCTTGAAGGTGTTGCATACCGTGTGACATTGCAAATCCCATGGATAGGCAAGAGTCGCAACCGGCTGTCTGAAGTTACGCTCGTGGAACTGCCCGACCTTCGGAAGCTGGAGGTAACGCAAGGTTTCTGCGACGTTTATAAATTAGGAACTCCACACTACAGGTCAGGATTTTCTATTTAAAATTTTCAATAGTTTTCTCTGAAATATTTGTGGTGACGGAGATTCAGCAAGATACATTATCTACCAAGGCTGAACTCAAAGAAAAGGTCAAAGCTTGGCCAAAGCTCAGACTTCCTGGCATTTCCTGGGGTAAGCATACAGAAGAGATGGGCAAACCCCTTCTCATGAGCTTTCTCTACAAGGGAGCTCAGCTAACACAATTTCAGGTGTATCTAACCAGAGCCCGCCCTGTCATAGTTTTATCACAGGACCACACATCTGTGGTTTTATGTAAGGCTCACAATTATTAAGCTGCGATAATGACCAGTTGTTATTTACGTTGCAAACGAGTTTGAAGAGCGCTCTCTGCCAGGGGCTGTGCAAAGGGGTAGGAAAATGCCGTGGCAGCACGGAGATCTCGCAATATAATTACTGCCGTTAGAACACCTCACGCACAGTATTGTTCACAAATTAGCTCGATAGCCCAAACTTTTAATGACCTTTTAACTTGCGTGGGAATAATTTCTGCAGCAGCCCTTTTTAGTCGCTGTAATTAAAGTAATTTAAAAGTTTTAACTAGAAAGTGCACTCAAGGCACATAAACTGATAAAGGGAAACGTAGCTTCAAGAGCTCTTTTCTCCCCCCCCCATGCAGAGTTCCCACTGTGTCAGAAAATTACAGAATGTCCATCTTTCAATTTGGCTCAGCAACAAAGGATTTCCACCTACTTACTCCATGCTTTTCATATTTTTAAATCTGGATGCTTTAATGGCAAAAAGAAAAAAGAAATATGCTGCTATGAATGTGTGTCAGTATTAAATGGGAAGAGAGAACTGGGAAAAGTTTGGACTACAAGGAAGCCAAGAAACCACACAGGGCCGTTCCCTTGGTTCAAGCGCTGAAGCATTTGTGTGCTCCAACACTATTTTTAATCGTTTGAGTATTATGCTTCTCTAATTAGTTTTTAAGGATGCTATACTTGTTATGTCCACTTTTTAAACTGGTTTGGGTATTGATTGCTTTCCACACAAAGGTGATTGCTTTCCGTTTAAAGATCCACGTGCAAGTTTTACTGCAAACTGTACTTTTGAAAGGGCCCATGAAAACACGTAAAGGACCAAGTTTTAAAGATACTGAAGCAATGAAGAAGAAAGGCAGGTGTCAAGAGTGATTTTCAAAGTCTCATTCTTTACACACACCATGGGAATTTGGTGCTCTTGTATCATGACATTGGGACGGAAGCCATGCAGCCTAAATACCTTTGCAGAAGTGCCACAAAGAGCTACATTTTGATTTTTATGTGATGCTGACAGACCTCCAAATTATGGAGATCAATTCCAACCAGACACCATTCTGAAATATTTTTAAGCCACTAATTTAACTTGGTAAACATGAAAAGCACCTATATTGAAAAGGAGTTTTAGCACTTGGTATGACAACGGAAACATATCAATTCAAACTCAAAAATATTTATACTAGTGTAAGTCATTATAAAATAATAAAACTGTGACCATCTACTATGAACTACCTAAAATCTATAGACAGTTATAGATCCCAAGGAGGGCAGGAGGTGAGACCGGGCTTACTTTTTGGCTTTTAAAAGTGTGTTTATGTGTACTCCCTCCAGTTTCAATATTCAGCAAGTGAAAAGCTGCTAGGAGTATTGTTTATAATAAAACATTATATTGTAAATCAAGCAACATTCATATACAGAGTACAAAAAAAAAAAAAAAAAAAAAGAGTTTCAAAGGCCAAAAAGGCCATAAAACCGTTCTTTACTGCATCTGTTTGACCCATGGTTCACTGAGATGAAGTTTAATACACTACATAAAGGCACTATGTCGGGAAACACCGTTTCAGAAGATGGCTGAAGTATGCTCACCCCGTTTTGTCTGGGGCTTTCCAACTTCAGGAATTATTCTGCACTTTAAACAACAATTACACAGCCTCACCATACATGTAATTAAACTGCATTCATTATGAGATTATTAGCCTATTAAAGCCATCAACCTCTCACTGATAAATAACCAGTATAACTATGTACACTTGCCTTGTGGTTATAATTAAATAATGATAGATAGTTTATTACCGCATGCCAACATCTTTGCAGTTGGTGGCAACCATTAACAGGGTTAATGATGATATCCTCTCATTGGTTTGAGGCAATAACCTATAATAACAAATATCAAGCAAGGGGATGTTTGGCCCTACACTCAGGATTTCAGACATGTCAGTATTGAATTTTTTTTAAAATCAGTACTAAGACGTACCGTAGGTTGGCAGAGACATAACTGCATGAAAAGCTGCCTTATGGAAGGCACAGAAGCAGACTCGGTATTGGGAGGAGTGTACCAAATGCTTCAGAAATGAGAGGAAGGCAGGACCTCGGAAGAATGTGCTACTGAAAAAAAAAAAAAAAAAAAAAAATGTTATTTCCTTATGTGCGAGCAGTACAAAAGAAATTCTCCACGGTCTGTGTCAGATTTTGCAGGACTGTCATGGGCCACCCTCTAAATCTCTGCTATTAAACATTGCAGGTGGGATTTTCACAACCCCACTCATGCACACGCAGCAAAGGAAGCGATTATACTGTCATCCTGCTTGCACAAGGCAGATAGCTGTGGCTGGGAAAAGCAGAGTTGAGTTTCATGAAGAGATACATGGTTTTCACATTTGTTCACTTCAGCAAAGATAAAACCTTTCATTATTTCTTCAAAAATCTTAAGTGAAAAAAACCAGACTGCAAAATAATAGTTTGCAGCAGTCATTCAATCAGGAACTGAACCGTTTTCTCCAGTTTCAAGTACCGTCTGCTTCTAGTAGAGATGTTCAGTTTTGTATAAGTAATTATATATCCACAGAACTATTTTTCTTTTTCTTTTCTCTGTGTTGTGGTTCAAGCCCCGCCGGCAACTCAGCCCCACGCAGCCGCTCACTCACTTCCCCCCACCCAGTGGGATGGGGGAGAGAATCGGGGGCGGGGGGGGAAGGTAAAGCTCGTGGATTGAGATAAGAACAGTTTAAGAGAACAGAAA
>JAVKLA010000084.1:39465303-39501423 GCA_034782735.1 Sagittarius serpentarius
AGCCGGTCACTCACTTCTCCCCCACCCAGTTGGACAGGGGAGAGAATCGAGGGGAAAAAAAAAGGTAAAGCTCGTGGATTGAGATAAGAACAGTTCAATAGAACAGAAAGGAAGAAACTAGCAATAACACTAACAACAACAAGAAAGTGACAATAATAATAAAAGGGTTGGAATACACAAGACAAGTGATGCACAAGGCAATTGCTCACCTCTCGCCGACCGATGCCTGAGCAGCGCTCCTCCCCTGGCCTGCTCCCCACAGTTTGTATACTGGGCATGACACCCCATGGTATGGAATAGCCCTTTGGCCAGTTCGGGTCAGCTGTCCCAACTGTCTCCCCTCCTCCCACCTTTCCTGTGCCCCTCCAGCCTTCTTGCTGGCTGGGCAGGAGAAGCTGAAAAGTCCTTAACTTTTAGTCTAAACCCGACTTAGCAACAACTGGTAACATCAGGGTGTTCTCAGCATTCTTCTCCTGCTAAACCCAAACCACAGCGCTGTGCCAGCTACGAGGAAGACAATTAACTCTATCCCAGCCGAAACGAGGACACTTTATTTCAAAGCAACAGCAGACTGAAAAAAATGTGGCACTCTTTAATCTGAACGTATAAAACAACATTATCAATCAACAAAAATTGCTATACCGATTCATGGTCTGTCCTCTAAATCACTTCATCTAATAACACGCAATAGAAAGAACTCCTTATCTTCATGTTGTTCTGAGCTTCTAAAATTCCTATTTTGTGTGCTAAACGTAAATCAGAAATGTAAAGTTAACCTCAGGGTATATTTAATTCCAGGTGTGTATTCTACCTTCTCTTTTTTCTGTATGCCCTGGGCATTATGAACTTTGACTGAAAAGGAGTGCAGGAAACATAGCTCGGAGACTTTCGAAAAGATTAGTTTGATCCCTCAACCGTTTCCGACGCAGCTCTTTGGGTGAAATTCATTTCCATGCAGAAGGCCAATGTACCGCTTAATTGTACTTAAACTGCTCTTTGCTGGCATAGGGGGATTTAAATGGATCACAAGCTTTGTGGTTTTCCCCCTTGGAGAGCACTGGAACCTAATCTTGCCCAGATGATGCTCCAAGCATCTCCAAGGGGTCATATTGACCAGCCATTAAAAAAGGAAAAAAAGTGACAAATTTCCGATATTCACCTTCCCTAAGAAGGTCTTACGGAGGTTTCCGTGCTGGAAATGGCTCGGTGTGAGGCAGGGCCTGCCTTTGCCTGCCAACCCGCCGAGCGCCCGCGGGGCAGAGCGGGGCTGCCCAGCTCTGGGTTTCCCCCTTGAGCGGCGAGGATGGAACCAGTACAGCCACATGCCGGGAGCTCGCCACGGCCCCGCATCCCGTGTACAAGATGACTGTTCTCCTTGGAGCAATTCCAAAGGAGGTTGTGTCAGATTTTCTGCCATTCATCAACAGAAAATAAAAAAATTCCTACAGAGTGGAAAAGTCCATTTAAGCACGGCGATTAAACTGGACTACACCAGTCTATTAGTTAAGCTACAGAAAAAGATGCAGAACTAGAATATTAATCCCACCCCAGCTGTTTCTAATCACCAGTTTTTAAACCTCGTGTTCATTTACTTTGAGTACCTAAGAAGCTTTCAGGTAAGACAGTAATTCTTGGTCAAATGAAAGAAACAAAAATCACACCTATTTATTACTTTGCCATGTTAATCTGCTTTGTTTCATTCCTGTTTCACCACGGTAACACTTCAGCCAGTTGTCAATTTTTAGGAAGACAGACAAACACATCAAATCATTCAGGCAGAGGTATGAGTCTGGTACACTGGTGTTAGATCTTACACAGAAATATACGTGTCATTTGTAAACTGGAGTTCCATGCTGCTTTTCTTCTGAGGCATCCGAAAGCTACCATGACGTCCCTAAGAAATGACACCGGTTTTCTGAACTTAGAAATAGTTGTAGTTTTGTCTGTCACATTAGATATACACACCAGAGTTGGAAATCTATACAGTGTTTCCTATCCTCTTTTTATAATAGTATATTGTGGCCAGATACAGTGAAGGAAACTATGGCAATATCAGGTAAAAGCTAAAAATGATGTCCCATCACTAACATTCAACCATGCATGCTGATCAAACTGGAAAGAGTTAAATTACCCATTTTATATTACATAACAAATAGAACATTTTGGTCTAACGAGAGAGAAAAAAATAATCACAATGCGCTCGTCATAGATATAGAAAACATATTTTAAGGGGTTTGTTTAGATGATGGGATTGTGTGAAAACATTACAAGGTTTATTTAGTGAGTCAGAGACCACGTGCCTACTTGAACACTAAAAATAGGCTTTCAGGATTACGTCTCATGTTTTCAAATACAGGCTGTAGGCATGGACCCACTCCGAGCTACAGCCCCCACATCCCACACTAGCTAGCTATCAAACTCAACATTTTTCCCCACTCGTTGGCTGTGGGATTTTTGTTATGTCCAGGGAATACCTCCCTACATACCTACCACTTTCACAATTCAACTCTTTCCTTAAACACCTGTTAAAAGAACAAACATGTCAAAAGAGAATACCTGCACATAAGCAATATAGATTAGTCTGCCAAAAAGACAGCCTTAAAATCCTATTTCTTTTTGACTGAACAGCTTTTCAAGCTGAACAAAATGCATCGTTTCTTTTGAATGATATCTCTGCGTTGGCCAATTTTGCCTTTTGATCATCCGTAATATTGATAGAGCCATAGCACAGAAGAGGTCCTGAAAGCTTTTAATCGTTCCCTTTCTGAGCCATCATGTACTAATCTTCCTGCACCACGCCAGAGCCAAACCTTTTCTGTTCTTCCAGGACATAGTTTATGAGACTTCTCATTTATTGTTCAAATTATCCCACCCAGTAAATGGAGACGATAGAGAAACTCTGAAAGAAATTCAAATAAAACTTACAGACAAGTTTAACTCTTTCCAGAGTTGCTGTCCCCATTTTTAAAGCAGTTCTGCTGTCACCATCTGTTGAGGGTCTCTAGGTGGCAGAAGGGGCATTCTGACACACACTTTTGGTATGAGCAATCACATAAGTCAACATCCAAGGAAAGGAACATTAAATATTTATAGTTCTTGAAAGGCCACTGTCAGGTTTTTATTTCTTAACTTGATGCATGTTAGAGAAAATAATAAGCAAGAGAGAAAAGCAATAAAGAAAAGGAGAAGTTAAAGTGCTTGGAGAGATTAATTCTCAAAGCAAGACAATGAAGTGGCTGGAACAGAGAGCTAAACTAGTGGCAGATCTCTGAGATTACAAAAGAGCCTGGTGGACAGATGGATTGGGCAATCATTTGATACGAATCAGTTTATAACAAAGATAAAACAGAAAAGGAGAAAGGGAGAGAGATGTTTCATGTCTGAAAACAGCAGGTTTAGGAACAGGGAGTTACCAGCTGACTTTGCTAAAACAACTGCTATCAAACTAATACAAGAGAGTGACATGCTTGTGCCGGCAGGACAAGTGACATAAGCAATGAAATTCAGAAGATGCAAGAGATCAAAGCCCTGCTCCGTGGCAAGCCATCTAAAAGGCAAACAAGATGCAAGAAAAAGCAAATGGTGGAAGAGTTGATGCACACAGGATACAGGATGCCGACAGAAAAGCTGGAAATAAAAAGAAGTGATAGACTTTATTTCTAGACAAACAAAACCGATAGAGCTCACCTGCAATTAAAAGCAGCCCGTATGATGTACAGTTTTGCCATGTTCTGTGTAAAATACCTAGGGATGCAGCTACAATTCATACAAATCACTGTCACTTTACTCGGTTGGTGTCAGCTGAGAATCTGGGACTGGGATTGTGAAATGTCCTTTTAAAGCAATCAAACAGACAAATTAACTAACCACCTCACCACCCAAACCCCCAAACCCTCTGGAACATTTGACAACCTGATCTACATGTCTGCTTTGATTTCCTCTTAGTGATACCCACCAAATAAGTCCAGGTTTTTGTAATTTCATTCCTGGATGGAACCAAATATTGTAGTTTCATGCCTGCCAGCAATGGCTGTATGCTAATAGCTTTTCCCCACACACGGGAACCAAATCCGTCCAATAAACCTGCTGCAGTTTTCATGGTCCCTTATCAAACAACATTTGGAAAAGAAAACGAGGATGTTAGGCGCAGGAAAATACATTAATATTGGACAACTGACAGTTCAAGCACTCATGGAATTTTAGCATTCCCACTACCGTGTTGACTGACAACATTTACTTTGCGAGCAAAGTTGTGATTTTAGAAAACTGTCCCAAATCAGGAAAACCCAAGGAGTGCGTGAGGACAAGGTATTTGTAATGACCCTCCTGTTCCACGGGGATACAGGATGGCTGGATGCACAGCAAAGCCTCTAAACCCAGTAAGTCCTATTAAGCACAATAATTTACATTTTGCACCAAACTGTTTTCTTACTGTATGCTCTGAGCACAAACAACTGAAATGCTTCCTTCAGTACTGGCATCAGTTTTATCATCGTTATTCTTGCACAATAGTTGCACAGTAATTCTTACACAAATGCCAAGGGGACAATCTGCTGACTTTAAAATTTTTCTCCTAGACTTTAACGTATAGAGTGCACGACAGTAAACTCTTACATTGTGCAAATGCAAAAAGAAAGAGATACAGTTAATCAAGGAGATTTTGCTAGCAGTTAACTAGTAGTCCTGTATACATACCTACCTATATTTATTTCTCTATAGGTGAGCAACCTTACACCAAATAAAAAAAAAAAAAAAAAGGGAAAAAAACCTGAGAACACATGGCCTGTAACTTCACTCTCTGAGACTACAGTATCTAATTGTTAGGAAGCTTGTTTATAAAACTGTGACACAGATGGTCCTTTAGCCTCTCTGAAATAGATATAAAGCTGAGATAGTAATAAGGTTTTTATCAAAATCTCCCTGTAATTTAGTAATCTTATTTCCATCCACTGACTTCTTCTCAAGGGGGAGTATGTTTGTCTTAAACTGTTGATCTAGTACAGGAAACGAGGATGGGTTTTTTTCCCCCCACACCTTTTTTTTTTTTTTTTTTTTTTTACAGAGCTCATCTGGAAAGACCATGAGAATTTGTTTAGGACTTCACGGACGGGGATTTGAACAACGCCAGCTGTCACCCACACTATCTGGGCACCTTCAGATGCACTTTATGGTCGAAAAAACTACCTGAGCCCGCGAATTCTTTAGAACAACTACAAATAGGCCAGGCTTTCTCATGGGCTTAAATTGCCATTTCCAAAGACTTCAGAATTACTTTTTATATACGGATATAGATACGCACACACATTACTATTCTGCTTCTAACAACTGGTTATTGAACTCAGTGAAAAAAATGCCTAGAAAACAAGCAAACTCTTAACCTACAAAATAGAGGCCAACTACATTTCTAACTGAGATGACTTAGAAGACAGGCATTTCTCCAGCAAGTGATAGACTTCAGTAAAATGAAGGCAAGTTACTGTCATTGGCATTAATGTTGACTTAAGTATCTGACAGACTTGAAAACAAAGAGGCGTTACGAGAACTTTTGACTAGCTACTTGCCAGGAGAAACGAGTTTGTGAATATTAGCAGAAATGTCCTGTAACTTAGAAATTTTCAATAATTTGGCTGCCCTCTTCCCTACTCCAAGCTTATCAGTTGCAGGCAATGGCTTGCCACAGGTTTGGAGACAAGTATTTTAATTCCATGTATTGACATTTTCAAAAGCAAGCAGATAAGGATAATATTCAATTTGCATTTGAAAAATGGGGGCGTGTTTTCTCCATTTCACTTGCTATGCAGTATTTGACTCCACAACTATTCCCACTGAACAGACTATTCCAGGGGCAAATCCGTGTTAGAATTTGTTCCTTTATAAGTATGCGCATTATCTATCTCAATCATTAGTTAACTCACTAAGCTTTTTGTTTATTATATTTAAAAAACATTTCCTGACTTTCATTCACTGGATGCTAATGACAAAATACCAAGGCTACCTCTCTACTTTTACTGCTTGTAACCTCAATGCAAAGAGTCTCTGCCATGTCATCTAAATACATAATTTCTCTGCAAACCTCCATAATCCCTTACCAATAACGTCCCCATGTCTCTTATTTCATTTTGTATATCCTTTCAGTAAACTCTTGATATTTTAAATCCCCAATCACTTTTCTCATTCAGCCATGTCTCACTTATTCCAATAATTTCATACTTATGCTAAAACATTTGTAACTCCCATTCAGCAATCTTATATAATAAGACATGCAGCTTTTCTCTCTTAGCTCTCCTTTGATTTACATTCTTACGAGAGGTATCTTCCACTGAACATTGCTAACCAGTGGATAAATTACCTTGGGATTTAGGCAGTGCCATCTAAATCTCTCTCCACCCTCATTACTTCAGCTAATAAAATATGGATAGTAATTTTGCAGTTTAGAATTCAGCTGATTTTTTCCTGAGCTTGTGAAAGACAGCCCCTTTCCAAATATTATTCTGCTTTTTCAGTGTTTTGTTTTGGTTTTCTCATTTCATTTTGGAGGGTGGTTTTGGTTGTTTGTTTGGGGTTTTTTGTTGGTGTTTTGTTTTTTGTTTTTTTTTTTTAAATAAAAACTTTGTTACCTTAAAATGTCTTCCTGACCCGACGGAACCCAGCGAGGGCAAAGGCAACCTCACACAACCGTGCTCTCCTTTGAAAAGCACCAGATCGTTGAAGCAGCCAGATTTAGACACCCAGACCTTAAAATCCCAGTTAAGAATTCTGCGTCTGCTGTCAAGAACGGCCAGGAAAGAGAGGCTGCCACGGAAAGGGTCCTGGCAGCAGTAATCTGTCAGCCCATCCCTGCTGGGACAGCGGCGACGGTGGCGGGAGGCAGGGCTCGCCGCAGCACCGGGCGCCGGCTGAGCACCGCACAGGGCGCAGCACCTACGGCCCTGCTCCAGGGAACCTTCGGCTCAGCCGTCCCCCAAAACACGCCCTGCCCAGGGCTGGAGAAACACCCACAGCATCTCCTCGGTGCTGCCAAGCAGGAGCATCGCGGTAGCCGGTTCAGAGGAAGGCCCCAGGGAAGAGCTCAGGTTCCCTTTTGCTGAGCTGAAATTGGAGAAAGCGCCCAGGAACCGGAGAGCGTTTTCCGGCTCTGCTCATAGTGTGCGTCCACTACTCCACGTATAAGTCGCGCAAAGCCTCTAACAGAAATTTCCCTCTGTACTCCCTAAAAGCGTTGCTAGACACATCCTGCTTACACAACCACTTCACCCAGCGATGAAACGTTTAACAGATTTAATAAGCGCCTTATTTTAAAACCGGCTACCTTGCAATATTATAACAAATTCAATTAAAAATAAAAGCTTGCAAGTATGCTTTAGGACATGATTAGTAAACAAATAAGCTTACCGAATACAGGGTTTCAACTGAATAACATCAATAGGAGATATCTTGCGTGTACATTCCTCGTTCGATTTACTTCCATGGTAGATATAGCCTTTCCTCTAAAACCCTGAAAGAACTGTTCTCTGAAAAGGAACCATCAAATATCTATTCACTGGAGGAAAGAAAAAAAAAAAATCTAAGGCTTAACACAGTTATCCACTTACAAAAAAATAAAACCCAGGCTAAGAGAAACCCTTTTGTATGCCTTCCTAGGTCACTCCCTCCTAAGCTCTTGGTGTTGCTCAAACCCCTTCTCCTCAGGTGAACAAGATCAGCAGGGATTTTCTTGATTGCAGATTAGTGCAAACCTGGGAGCCAGGCTGTTACTCACACCGAGCAGTGATTTATGTTATAAATAACCCTATTACCCTGCAGTTAACAGAACCGTTTTGGAGAACACAGCTCCTGTTGGGTGCACAGGACTTCTCACCTTCCCAGCGGTGTAATTAATGTCCGTGGAGAAGACATAACAAGCTGTGCAATGGGCAAACACCAAAAGCCATGCTTTTCCAAACAAGTTACAGAAAACTAGCCCTGAAATTTAAATTCTGATTTCAATTGCAAATATAGAGACGGTCAAGCAACTAATTTGGAAGTTACCACGTGATTTGAATAAGGAAACTGTGGCAGCTAACCCTTCAGGAGTGGTAGTTCACCTATAATGAATTAGATTTTAAATTTAATTTTAGAAGAATATCAAAGATACTGTGATCCGATGTGCCTGAACCACTGTAGGTTAAGGCTAAAAATAATGTTGGTTCAAAGAAATACAGTAATTATATTCATTTCTTTAATACTTGCAGTAATAATTATGTCATTTTAAAAGTTATCAATTTTATCCTGCTGGATTAACATTCTCGCTGTGCATTTGAAGATGGTGGTGTCATGGGCATATAAAACTGGTTTAAGTGCAGGCAAGCACAACGCTTCTGGCAGTGGTAGTGGAAAATACTCTGGTCGCAGCGCTTCAATTAGCCACACAGGCGATCAAAATGTTCCAGTTTTCAGTAAAGGACTCTATGCTCTAACATGGCTTTCTCTAAAACGTGACATCTCAAATCATGTAATAAAGCACGGAATGAAAACACTGTACAAGTATTTCTCTGGCCCCTCTGACCTTTCTCAAATCATTTGGACACCTAAAAATTCCCTGCCATTACAGTGGCACAGCACAGAGACGATGCCTTTCGTCTCCCCTGAACGCCTCCTGTGGATTTTGGCCTTTTGTACCACAGCAGCAGCAGAGCTTTTGGAGAACATTTTCTGACCTGCGTGATCTTTAACCGTAAATAGTGGATATGCCGCGGACCTTTCACGAACTCGGCATACATTACCCAGTTGCTGCAAATATCGAGCACGCCGTAACTTGATGTGCAGCTGGTCCCAAATCCTTTCTCTCCTGTCAGGAATCCCACAGAGCGGGGATGGCGCAGCGGCAAAGCTGGCCAAAAAGAGTCACAAATACCTCTATCATTTATTTCAACGCACCATGAAAGAAGAATAGTTAAAAGTAAAGCTGGAGGATTTCATATGAGTGGTCAAAATGCTGGAAGTGTTTGAAGACGGAGATGAGCAAACATTTACTCTTCTGCGAGCTAACACCGAAATCCTGCTGGGGGTTTTGAACCGCCTGTTTAGAGCGAGGGAAAATTTATTTCTGTAACACATAAGACACACAGGTTTTTTGTTAATTCAAGTTTCTCGTTCTATTCCAATTCTTCTCAGCTAATTTTTGACACAATAATAAAATACAGAGATCCCAACAGAGACTGTAGTTCCTGATTTAGAGTAGATTGAAATGGTTCGAAAGTCTTGTTTGCTTGTGATTTTCATAGAAAACTGAAGTGTTCATGGAAAAAATAAACCTCAACAGATTTTGTGACTGTTTTGTTTTGTTTTTTTTTTTTCTTTCCTAATAGTACAGCTAATCAAAATGTTCTGATACTGCCAGAGCACATGGAGATTTTTCCATGTGGAGTGAGTTTGACTTGAGTGGCTGGAGAGTTCATGACTTAGCTGCTAAGAGAGAAGCATGAAGAAATAGGAGAAGGAAATGTCATTAATGTTAATGGAGTTGCACCCAGTTGCAGGGACATTCAACGTGACCAATTTCAGCACTGTTATTTCTGTAAGGTAAACATGATTTTTTTTCCCAGTATGGGAAGCTTTGAAAAACACTCATGGTTGGTAAAATTCATCTGATTATGGAAAGTCTGAGCTGTGAAAACTGCTTAGACAGCTTTTGAACTTCTCTGTAGAACTACTTCATAAATGAGTGTATGAGTTTTGAAAGATAAGCATAATGAAGATCTTAGTGCTGTAGCTGATAGAGGGAGGCAACAGCTTTAAATATTCCATCATTGTCCATAATAGCACCAAATACAGCATCAGGGTGCTGTATCTTGATAGCATCGTGCGGCTCTTCTTAGAGCTAACGCTGCTCTCAGAGGCAACTTGCTGCAATGTTTGCTAGAGCTGTTTGCTTCCATCTGAAGCAAATTGCAAAGAGCTCTCACCAAACTGGCCCTCTTGATCCCACTTGTTATGCCCAGCGACAAGTCTAACTCCTTAACAGTAGCTGTGAAGCGCACAAGTGACTTTGTCAGGAAAAGCAAGGCAAATTTCTGCAATATTTACTCTTCAAGAATTGTTTGGGTTTGTGTTTTTTTTTTTTTTCCCTCCTTAATGTGATTGGAATCAGTGCCTTTTCACATACCTGCTAGTTTGAAAGCCTCAACGTTTCTTCCAGCTGCTTGGGCTCATCAGAGCTCTGCTGTGGCATTCTTCACATGGAAGCCCGTAACATTAGCCCCGTCACGCTGTAAGGTCTTATCACCATCTAATACTGATCAGTATTTCATAAAAGATTTCTAGAGAACTCCTCAGGACAGTAACACACTTCTGGGGGATGAAGTTAGGATCATCCTTCAGGAAGCCGCACCCTTCATTACCAGCACCAGTGATGACGCAGAGGCCCATTTTCCAGGACAACACCCTGCCATCCAAACCCAGCGCGCCCCTCTGAGAGCGGTGTAGGTCACACACTGGCGACACGTATTTCAGGAAGCATATATGAAGGTTGTTTGAGATGCCAATGGCTGGCCTAAATTTCAGTGCTTCATCTTTCACCCTGCTGTTACAGGTAATGTTGGCCACATGCCATCAGCTGTAGGGGTATTTGCAAAATTCTATTCTATGCAAAAGCCCCAGTCAGGGAGGCTAAGTGAATGCAAAAGCTGACTAGGCAAGCCGGCTTGTCAAAGACACCCAGCAACTAAAGGCAGAAAATTAGTTGCTCAAGTCCTGTGTTTGTGTACATGTTTTTAAATACTTGGGATTTTGCCTGCGTGTACTGTGATTGGTCTTGGAAGGCTTCAGAACTTCATTTTATTGCAGCATATATGAAACAGATTAAATGGTCTTGAACATCCCGCCGTAAAAAGAAGAGCTCCACATATATCCTGAGGCTATTTTTGATGGGTTAGTTAAGAAACACAATGCGTAGATTTTGTTCTTTGACCAAACATCATTCATCTAGCTGTTAAAATATGGAAACTGGGCATTTCTTGCCTTCTGGTCATTGAAATTGGCTGTCAGGATACCTGTGCCATTTGCTTTATTGTCATGTAGCTGCTGACACAGCAGAAAAACACTGTTATGAAGGATCTAGCAAGGGAGCATTGGCAATTGTCTGTGAGATACGTCTTGTCTGCCCCTAGAGTTATATAAGCCTTTTTATCTGTACGTATGTAAATATATGTCCTGAGACCCTCTTATCCCATTAGATGGGTTGCTGATAAGATATGTTGGAAGAGAGCGATAGAGATGATCCTGTTAATGAAGTGACTGTTTCCAGGAGGTAGTTAGGTTATGCTCTTGAAAGAATGTCTTAATCTGTCTTTTACCCACATACTTTGTGTATGCGGGATGATTTTTGCCTGGATAGGTGCTTCCTTTGCTTGAGCTTTCCTTTTGCTGCCTGTAAAATGATACTGTCTTTCTTCGTAAAGTATTTGAGCTCTAGCGCAAACCAGCAATGAAATACAAACCAAGTAGCCCTCCTTTCGCACGCCATCGTTGACAAGGACGGTGGTTTTCATTCTCTGATCACGGGTGATGAAATTGCTCCAGTTATTTTAAGCATGAACCTACCCTAAACATAAAACTATTGTCTGTAATATCAGTTCATCACTTCTGAGACTGCCTTTCTCATACTACCGTTTAGCCTGTATTAGATTACGGAAAGAGTGATTGTTGCAGTGACGTGACTGATGAGCTGTATCAGCACTTACTGGGTAATATTTAACCTATTTCAGAACATCTGTCCAGTTAATGTGGTTTGCAAGAGAGCTTTCTGTCTTCTCAAGAATGCGATGACTCCCCAATTAATAAAAGGGAACTAATTTTAGCATGGCTGAAATGAACAATTAGAAGATCCATAAAGGCGTTTCTGTATGTGGCATTAAATACAGCATGAATTAATTTGCTGGAGTGGTTAAACTGTACGTGACAGGATTTTAGTGGGGAAAAAAAAATAATGTAATGCAAATAAAAATCTAATCAGAAGAGTGGGAATAAAGCACAATTTATGGTTAGGGACTGTGTTTGCTGCACACATTTTTGCAAACTGTGTACTTGCAAAAGGAGTCTCAATTAACTATACTATATAAAATTAGACCAGCAGAGGGATTACTGTTAGTCACATAAAAACATTTTTAAATGAATCAAAACTCATTAAAAAGCTGTATAATTACAGTTAACTAGCAGAAAAAAAAAAAAGGAGAGTCTGGACATAAAGAATAGGATGATAAAAAAAAAATAGATGCAGTGTCTGTGACTGGACAGAAAGATAAAAATAGGTCATGGGAGCAGAAAAATGAGCCCGTAGAGGATCAGCATGATGAAGTATAGCAGCAAGAAGGCACTACTGAATATCTCATTAGTGGGAAGTGTGCCTGAACAGGAGGGTTACATGTCTGGGATTTTTTTTATTCTACATGCATTTAGTATATTATTTATCTCCCTCGGCACATAACAGTGAAGGGTAACATCCTGACCATTAACAATGGAGGGTGTATAGCGCTGGGCAGGACGCTGTGCTCAGTGACCTCCTGAGGTCCCTTCCAACCTCAATTATTTTATGATCCTGCACATACCTGCAGCGTCTCCTTTCCCAGTCGGTTTATCTGAACGGAGCTGGGGGGAACACCTGCTCAGAGAAGCTCAGCTACCCCACGCTGATGGGACACAGGCCACCTTTGGTCCAGGACATGGTCACGCTTTCCCACGGAGGAAGGATGACTTCTTCACCTTAACACCAAAAGCAGAAGACCTTTATGCCAACCAGTAGAGGAAGCAAGTGTCATAGCATAGCAGTAATGTACGCATTTATCGATTGAGAGATCCTACTACTGTTACTGCTGGTTTTTTTTCCCAGCTCCTATCACCTCTAAGATATCACCAATGACCAAGGCCCTGTGTTTGTAGGCACTGTAAAAACGTATCTAAAGAGAAACCCTCACCAAGTAAGCTACAGTCTAAATGACAGGTCCAGTTGCCCTCCACTCTGCACCGGGGCTACTTCAGATATTAGAAACACATTGGCCCCAGGAGCCCAGGCTGCCGTGCCAGTTAGTTTACCTGGTTTCTCAGCAGAGTGGATTATAGACTTAACATAAATTGCAACACATGGTACATGGCAGCTCTGTGTTAAATGCACCAAAATAAAAATAATAGCTGCCTTTTGCAAAGGTTTCTCTCGCGCTGCCGTAGGGCTTGCACGTGAATGGCACTTGCAACAGCTCTCAAGGTCACAGTAAGCCTCCTGCCTCTCTGGCAAAGATGAATTTTAGTTCTGTTCGTGCTTTAAACTCATTTTTCCCTTAGTTAACTTCATGCTTTTACTTAGCTCTATCTTTCTGGTCTAGCAGCCAATTCCAAAGTTAATAAAACTTCTCATGTAGATCTCATTTTCTTCTATTTATCTACATTACCTAATTTCTCTGCCTCTTCCCTTTTTCCTGAGAGCCAGCACCACGTCTCAATATTGTTAGTACACAACCCATTTGAAATTCATGCCTTCAGGCAAAATAGTTCTCAATATTGTGAAAAACATCCTCGAGAGCATTACCAAGACAAACTGTCACATTTCCTTTGATCTGCAGCACAGAATCGAACATCTTCAGCAATCTCTACTTTGATGCTTCAAGACACTTGATTTTCCTGGAGACTCCAACTGGCAATGGCAATTCCTGGGTTGAACGGACCTTCTCATAGTTCTGCCTCAACGCTTGGCTCGCTCTCTGCTCTCATCCTGCAATCCAGCTCGTGCATTTATCAACCAATATATTCCACAGCGCTGCACACGTACGGCCTGGGATCTAACGAGAAGCACTGTGCGTGACTACTTATCTTCCCAATTTGATCGTAGAGACGGCAAGACTTTTGCCATTCTTTTGGGGGCATCTCAGGTCTGAACCATGAGCGGTTCTCTGCCCGCAGTGATTTTTCCCTCCTCGCTGCCAGCCTGCCCGTTATTATTGAGCAACTCCAGCGCAATCTGTGCAGTCTTCCCTGGAGGATGGACTCCGAGCCGTGCGGCACTTCGGCAGAGGACATCAATTGAGGTAAATACACCAGTACTCACGCCGAATTTATGAAACTGGGAGTCTATTTCTCATTACAGCTCACAGTAAATCATCCTCCTCTTGCTTTTGCTTGGAAATTGCTTCAGCTGCTGCCTTTATTTCCATTGTTTTATACATATAAAATCTTTCAGAAGAAGCTGTACAAGTTAAAAAAAAATGAGATGTGCATTTAAAAAAAAAAAAAATTTGCAAAAGACTCTAGGATCTTTGCACATGGACCACAAGACACAGCCCCGCTCTCTCCCCCCCCCCTCTCCAATATTTTCCCAAGTAATCTCAAACTTATTTTATTCATTTCTCTTTACGAAGCTGGGAAGTTGGTTTGGATAGGCTGGTGGCTGTGATGGTTTATTAAAAAGGGATAGTTTCACATTTGAGAAAGAAAGACCTCTCTGACCTAGCATAGCTTCTAATCGCACTTCACCGTTAGCACCGCTGACCCGAGAGTGGCTCGTTGAGAGGAAAACTGGGGTGATGGGAGCATCGGGCAATGCACGTCATTCCTGCCTAGGCGAGCACTGGCCTGTTATTACGGTGAATATAAAGGAAGCCACTTGCTCCGCAGAACAGCTTATCAGACTGATTTTTAACACTTTTGGACAACCTGGAAGCAGAAACCAATATAACAAAATATCATCAAATCATAACGGTTGCTTTAATTTCCTTTTACAAAAGGGAAACTTAAGTGGAAATGTGTTCAGGCAAGTATCGCTTGCTCCTCTTTACCTGCTGTGTGTTCCTTGTCACTGCCAGGCAGAAAATCTGTAACTTTCCAGGTTTACTGCTTTTCTGTACCAAAAAGAATATACCCATCAGCTATTAAAGATTGGCAAGTAATTTCCATAACATGGAGCCAGATTTGTTTCTCTCCTTACTGTGTGCTTTTGTGAAGCAAGAGCAGTTGTACAAGTCCACATACCCATGTCCTTTTCGCTTGTAGCAAACACACATGCAAAAAGGCATCTGAGCACTCGTTATTTTGTGAACTTGCAGGTCCTACAGAAATGGCACTATACTTCCATGGGAACTGTTATCTAGAGACCTAGTTATCAAAGCGCACAGATATTAACCTTATTTTGCATGCACATTTGAACTCATAAATGATTTCCCAAGCATCACTTTGCACAGAGATCTTGCCCTCTACTTTAAAACCTGTTTTCTTCTACATGACAAGGGAAGTACCTGGTTACCTCAAATGTCCTTCCTTTCCAACAGCCGACATACAATTCACCACTTGAATTTGGAACAAGGCTTTTAATAGCTCTCAGTTTTCAGCCTTGCTTGCACTTTAGATGGGAAAAAGCATGCTGTCTATAAAAGCAATCGTTCTAGTAGCACCAGCACGAGCCTGTGTAGAAATAGTGCTAAGAGGGAAGGAAACTGGAAAAGTAAGGCTTGAGAGTATAATCCAATTTTAAAATGATTTTAGAATCTCTATGGGTCACCAAAAAAAGAAAAAAAGAAAAGAAAAAGAAAAAACTTCTTCACAGGCTTTTTCTACTTTAGGTGGAAAAAATCTTACTAGTTTTCATCTCAGTTCTGTCTGTGTCTTTTAAGCATTCCTGCTTTAAAGAGATAATTTGTTCATATCCTAAAGACAGTTCCTTGGCTCCTTCCTCACTATTCTTTCCAACTGTCTGTCCTCTATTTCTCCTCCAGGCAATGGGGAGTGACCTCTTGGCCCAAAGGATTGTCACCTTTACGAAAGGACTACAGCTTCGGCAGAAACTTCTGCAACAGTGACGGCGTTATTTAGAACCTCAGCACTGCTCAGCAAACACGTCTCACCTGCCCTTGCTCTGTGAAGGCTGCGTGTGGTCAAGGTCTGACAAACTCAGGTAGCCGCCAGGTAACAAACCACCGTCCTTCACGTCCCATGAGGCTGGAGAAGCTGTTGTGCAGTTTTCAAACTGTAACTGAGATGCAGCGCAAATGGTAAAGAGGATAAGGGCTAGAGGTAAATGGTAAAATACAGAGACGAACCAAAGTGGACCCAAGACAGAGAAGGAAGAAATCCCTACCATGAATATCACTGAAACAGCCCTCCCCGTCACTCTTCACAAAGACGGAAACTGTTGACATTTGGATCCAGAAGGACGTTGGAGGAGTATGACGCCAAAGAAAAGAAAGTTTTCTTACATAACAACTTTAAGTGTATTATTAATAAGGCTTTCTTGTATCAATTTTAAGTGTTAGCATTATTGTAAGTGGACTAATAGTCACTATTGTATCTTGAAACAGGATGGACATAATATATTGCTAAAGTCAACACTGGTTCTCTCCAGCCACCTCTGCAAATAACAACAGAAGACACAAAGAGATGAAAAACATCATTTGAGTTTAATTATTTACCTCTGGGCAGTAAATATCTACTGTGTCGAATAACCTCCACAGTAGACCAAGTAAGGGGAAATGTTAACATAAGACAATGACAGTAAGAAAATTATATTGGACACAAAACAAATAAATTGTTCAGCCTGTCCTACAGACTATGAGCTTTCAGATGATGATGGCTGGTTAGCCATGGGATATCGACATACCCTTGACAGGTGATGTCTTTTATTAGACGTGATAAAATTAGAGGTTACGGGTGAAGAGTGATACAATGAGCCATTCACTGATCATACAGAAAGTTGACAGAAAGATTTTTCATGTATCAATTGTAGAATGGGATACTTAACATTTTGAGTGCCATTTGATGACATTCATGAGATGATAATGACTTTGCGCCAGTAATGACCTAGACTGGATTTGGAATGGTGACCTAGAGGTAAAAAACTTTATAAGGCATTAGTGCCACCTAAGACGTTGCCATCAAGCTTCACTGCCACTTAAGGTCCTTCCTTTAGACATTTATCCACATTATTAGGAGTCCTGCACTCTGCACAGTGTTTGCAAAAGAGGCCAGAATTAGTGTCACTATATTAAAACTGCCTGTGATTTAAACAGGAGCAGATCTAAGCCAACGACGAGCATATCTGTTATTACCTTCTCCTTACCCTCCTCTGTGCTGTCCATTTTCTGTAACCTTGCTCCGTGTCGTGCAGAGCAGAGCTGATGAAATGACCCCTCAAGGTGACGTATTTTATCATCTGCTCTACTTGCACCTTTTGTCGCTGACAGGATGGGAAATAAAATAAAGAATGTGGTCTGATTAAATCTCTGTATTATTATATTAATAAAGAGGGAAAATCTCTGGCAAGAGCAAATCAAGAACAATCTCCAGTGATCTGCTGGCTAGAATGGAAGAGGTACAAAATGAGATGAGCCCTCTTGCTCCAGAAGAACCCTTTTTTACCCAGTTTTCTCCTTGGGACTCAGCAACCTTTCTTTGTACCGCAGATTTAAAGCTGGCAGTTTGGAAGTAAATGAATGTATGTTGTGACACCCTAAGCCACCCTAAGAATGTGAAAGCCACCAACACTTGGGCTTACTCCTCTTTGGGATATCCTTAATCCTAATTCCAGTTCCAGTTTACCTGAGGACTGCCTGGACAGTTACAGGTCTGCTTTACTTGCCTAATTGGTTTAACTGAAGCTGGAGCTGCTTTCCTGATGGTAGCATTTGTAAACATATGTTACAGCGGAAAGACTGTAAAACCACATGTTCACAGAGCTTTTCCTGCACTTTTGACACGGGACAGAACTGTCAAGCACAGACCTAACTCCTTCAACCCAACGTACAAAGCCAATAATAAAATACTCGTTACTAATGAACGGAATCGTTGATGATACTTATATTTCTGTATCACATAGATACACAGAACACTTTTCTTCCCCACCTGCCGATAGTAAACCAAGGCCATAAGCACATCTCCGGAGGATGTACAAGCTGACGTGCCGTGGTCTGCAGTTGCTGGGAAGCAAGAGCTACCAGCCTTGTGGAGGAAGAAATGAAATGATACTGTGGCTGTTGTTTCGTTTTTCCATATACCATTTCCATATTTTGATTTCCATGTAAGAGAACCGAACAGCACCAAGACAGATGCAGAACTAAAGCAAGGTCTTCAGCGGAAAGCTGCCCCTGCGTCCCACCGTGGTGGCTGCAGGACTTCTGAGGGGCCCATGGGTATGGCCCATAAAAGCCGTCAAGGAGTTCTTGAAGCAAGCCCATGGCGACTATCCTCTATCACATAACACATCAATTTCCATGCTCCTTCTGTTTTAAACCACAAATGCAATTGGAAGTAATACCCAAAGCACATTTTGGGGAACCTGACTCTTTTTCCTGGCTTTTGAAAATGCCTGCAGAATTATTGTCAGAGACGGTATTTGTTTTTGTAGAAGTATGTAGATGAGAGTGCTGACTTTATTTACATGCTACACATTAGTTGGCCATCTGGCCTCTCCCAGAATAACATAAGAACAGATTTTTAAATCATGAGAAATATTAAAATCATAAAAGCAATAATATTTATTATTATCAAGGACAAGTCTGAGTCATTCTTATTCTCCTTCTCGATTTTTTGTAATGTATTAAAAATTAAAACCAGTTTTTATTAAAGATATTATTGGATATACAATTTGAAGTAAATGTAAGAATTATGATACATGAAAGAAAAGGTAATAATCACCTTATCTAATGAAAACTAATTGAAGAACAGTGCTGCCATATCATCTTTTTGACCAGTTCTATTTTTTAGGATTAAAAATATCTCGTAATTATCACATAATACTTTACGTAACCTTCTGTGTTAAACATTAGCTGAAATGGTAGCTGCGAGCAAATGTCTGTGGGTAATAACATCCCTGTAAGGTCAGTGAATTGCACAGAATATAGCTACTGCCACACACACTCCTTCAGGGCAGGTGTGAATTGAGCCATACTATTGTGATAAACATGTTGACAGAAAAATCACCTGTGAAAGAAGGAAACTATTCGTATTTTTTGAAGTGAACCAAAATAGAAAAATTTTTCTCATCTCCCAAGCGGTAACTTCTTACAAAATTGCTATGGCAGCAGTATTATTTCTCATTTAATAGACCGTGAAGGTCTCATCTTTATTTACAATAAATATCTAAGAGTTCTCTTTAAACAAAAATTATACCCTATTTTTTTTTAATAAATGTGATTTTTTTCTGAAATCAGGGAAATAACACTTGCTGAAGAAAATCAATATATAAGTCCACTTGAAGATATTCGAAGGGTGCATGTTTATACCTTTTCTTGATAAAAAGGGAAGGGGCTTTTCCCATAAGTGTTTTATCAGAAGATGCTCAGTTATAAGCACAAAATTCTTCCAGCCATAGCTTGATAAGTAAGGTATTATTTCAGTGAGGACGATAGAGTTATATTCATCTAAAAATTCCACAGAGGGAGGAGAAATCAGGACTTTCGGTACTCTTCAGAGATTACATTGCGGCATTCTGTGCTCAGTCATCTGGAGAAGTGAAGCTCATCAGGCCATGACTCTCCATCATTCACTTATTCTCCCTTTGAGCCATGGATGTAACAGGTTTCCCTTTCCTTCCTTAACATAACTGAATTTCATATCGTTTTTCTTTCGAATGTCACAGCAAGCGAGAGGTCTAGTTTCAGTATCAATTCGGAATCCGTTTGGATATGTATCCACAAAAATGTCGTTTTCCTGGAAATAGAACCAAAATAGAAAGAGGGCTGGACGCAGTCTCGCTCTAGGGTTGCGTTTCCAAGACTGAACCAAACCAGGCTCTTGGCGACATTTCTCACGGCAAACACCCCTACGTCTAGTCAAGTGCTTTAAGAACCTCACTGACTAGAAACTCAGAATTTTTCTTCATATCTGAAAATCTAATTAAGAATTGTTTCTGAAAAAGCTGTCTCCTGAACATGACAAACATGTTCAACAGTCCCTGCAGAACACCCCAGTTTCGTGTCCCATTGCTAAGCTGAAAAACTCTCATCTCATCTTGGTCGTTTCCAGCCAAGGCACAAAAGCAACAAAATTAAGATAACAGGTATATTTTGCTGTTATGTATGAGGTATGAAACATAAAAATAATGAGGTGTCTGGATCTGGGTATTAATAGGCAAGTGTCCCATTGAAGAGATGCATAGGAGATACAGCTGAGATGTCAGACCTCCCAGTAATATTTCTTTTCATTGTATTTTAAATACTAAATCAATTCTTGATTTTTCTTTAACGATTATAATCACCTAAAAAAATAACCAAAAAAGCCCCCAAATTTCTTTTCGGAAGTATGCAGTTGTTTAATAACTTGTTACTTTAACGTTTCTTCAAATAAGGGTCTTTCAAGTTGAACCGGAGAAGAAAGTAAGAATTAGCGTCTGTGTGTATCTTAATGTCTCTTGTTTAAGTGTAAGCAGCCTAGAACAGCAGTGGCCAACATAACACAGAGAAAAAAAGTCAGAGCCGGAGTACATGGCAGACACCATCCAACTGGTACAAAACCCACAATCCCGGTACCATTGCGGATTGTGGTACCAGGTACCAAAATCCTAACCATTAAAACACCTCACACGTGCCCATGCACATCGATTACTATTTCTAAAACTGACAGTTTGTGTTAAACTGCGAAGCGGCATCCTTCCGCTCTGAAACCTCGCTTTCTGTAGGAATGTCAGTTTCTAAAAATTAAGCCATTTTTTAAATTATACATGACTGTGAAAAGTGTTCCATATAATTAAAGACAGTTTGGTGGTGAGAAATCTTGTTTGCTCTTCATCCACAGTGTCAGGAAATTAACTGTAAGTACTCCCACGAAAAGCTGTGTCCGCGTAAGGGCAGTGCACAGATCAGACATTGGAGAGCCACTACAGAAAACTCCTAGAAAACAGGGTTTATGTGAGAAGCACCACCAGCGTGCTAAATAGTGCACAGATATTACTGCCGGGCATGCCTGCAAGAAAACTTCCCAAAACCAGTTTTGTATGCTGTCTCTTCAACTCTTCCGACACAGTGAAGACTAGGTTGTCTTTGTATTGACTCGCTTTGCCTCATAGAAGGCCCTTGTACAACCATTTCAGTGTCAACTTAATGGTATTTTGAGAGGAAAAAATAAAAATGTTTCACCTTACATTTTTGAACTGACTCTCAAATTTAAAATTTCTCAAGTGAGAGAAGCTTGCTGTGAAACAGTGACTTCCAAAAGCTTAATTTTTGGTACATGATCAAAAAGATTTTTTCTGAAATGTGTTTTGGTCTAGAATTTATTTTTTAATACTCTAAAATTCTAACAGAAGTCTATTAGAGGAGGTGTATTGTCTTAGAAGAAAAAAAAGATTTTAGAGGAGTCACTGAAAGTTACTGATATTCTTCTAAAAATGTTTCCAGGAAAGTCCCATATTTTTTACAACAAGTAGTTTTTCAGAGGAAAAAATTTAGAAAAGTCCTATTTGATTATAAGTTGTTAGATGGTCTTCACCAATACTCCATCCTTCCACTTAGACTAGCTATTTTAACTAAGAACCACAAGTGAAATGAAACCAGCGGATGAACAAACTGATCCCAGAAATACAGGTGTTAACTTTGGGGAACGCGGACTTCTGATTGAATTTCACTCCTCATTACCAGCCCCTCCAGCTCTGTAAGGCCTTTTAGTGGCAATAGCTTCTTTTTGGTTAAAACCCAGGCAATGGTGGGGCAACACACTGCCAAGTACGCAGTCACAATAGTAATTACTTTATTAGTTATTTTCTTACTAAGTGAATTCAGAGTTTTAACCCTTTGACATTACTCCAGAATGAAGGCAAGTATTAATTACTAAGCATAAAATAATGAACTATCCTTTGCATTAGGTTCATTTTTTTCTGAAGGTGTCAGCATATAGCTACTCTCATTTTTTCTCTCACTTTAAGTCTGTATTGGTTGAAAAGGGTATTTCTGCATTCAACAGTGCTAAACAGCTATTAAATTAATATTAGTTTTATTAAATTAATACGAGTTTAACCTGAGTTGCTCAGTAAAGAAGAAACGGCTATGAGGAGCTCTTCTCACGTGAGCTGAACAGTTAGTGACAAAACTGCAGGAATGATACATCCATAGCGACAACCATGAAACTCTTGTTTGGCAATTAAAGGGAAAATGTGGATTAATGAAACTATTGCAACACACGACAATGAATAAGCGCAAGTTAAAATACTACGTCACTTTTCAGCATGGCTCAACTTTCAACGCATCCTCAATGGAAATGGAACGTTTTGTGAGTCTTACCCGTTACTCCCCCATCAGCCCCAAAGAAAGACGCGCTTGTAAGGGAAGTGTTTTGTTAGAGTCATACGGCAGAAAGATAACAAGAAAACCACTCCACTTTGCTTCGATGTCTTATGCACTGGAAGAAATGCGTGCAGCTGAAGAGGCTTACTCTCTAACCCACTTGGCACTCGATGATACATGCCACGGCTGGCACGGATACCCTCCTAGATCCTAGGTGAGATCAGCCAGCTTAATAAAGATTCCCAGCTGGCCACAAGTTGGCTGCCCACGGTCCTGAAGCTGTCGACTTTCCTCCGGCAAGAAATCGAATTGCCAC
This sequence comes from Sagittarius serpentarius, assembly GCA_034782735.1. NCBI lineage: Eukaryota > Metazoa > Chordata > Aves > Accipitriformes > Sagittariidae > Sagittarius > Sagittarius serpentarius. The sequence continues at coordinate 39,487,849 of JAVKLA010000084.1, forward strand.
TCGTGGCAGCCAGAACTCTTCCAGTCTCCTTTCTGTCCCGCCTGTCCTCACCCCGCCTTCAAACGGTGATAGACAGCTTGAACCACACAATAAGCAATGGAGGGGTTCTGTAAGGACAGATGCTGTTCCCAAAGCTTGTGACACTGCCTACAGGGACTACGCAAAGCTAAGCATGGGTGGGGGAGTATATACTTACTTTTGCCATTTATCACTGCATTATTATTAGTTTGCAACGATTAACCTCTTGCCCACCTCCAGACTACAAATTTTAGAGAAGGATTAGAAGAGATCATGGTTTCTAATTGGTCTCTGCTGCTGGAAAGGCTATAGCCCCATATCTTGGTAATTTTTATAGAAACAAAGTTCAGCCCTCAGCTAGCACAGATATAGCCTTGTGGCACTTGTCAGTGGTATGCTGCGTTACACCAGATGAACATCTCTCCCCCAGACGTCAAACTTAAAGACGTTACCTGGAAAAAAGATCTCTCTTGTACTGCTGTAAGATGGACTGACCCTGCTGAGATGTGAACTTTGAAACCGTGCAACGTTGCAGAAGGCAAATGGAGCATGAAACCCTGCATGAGAGGTGCTGGTAGGCAAGTCCCTGCAGGATAACAGTGATCCTTATCAGTCTTTTAACCTTTTTAACGCTGGGACCGTAATCCCTTTGCAAGCATCTATCCTGTGTAGACAACCAACCTTTGTCTGCCGGACGCTGCAGAGACATGGAAAAGACAAGTCGTGCTTTGGAGGGGAAAAGCAGCAGGCACTGGGCGGGGAAGTAGCAGCTTTCCTTCCCATACACCCACTGAGCAGCGGGATCCCTTAGCTTCCCCCAGTCTGCTAAAACAGAGGACTAACCTCTTTATTTTCGGTCTTTCCTCCCTACCGCAGACTTACTGTGGAAGGAAAAATTGTACTGCACACTATAGAGAACAATTTCATCAACTCATTTGCTTTTATTGCTTTCCAAGGTGCCCTAGCTAGCTGTTTTGTCTCCAAGGCGGGCACGGGGAAAGCTGACTGTTCTCATTACCACCTTTCACATTGCTGAAGTTAAGTGTCTGCCTGCAGTATTCTGTTTAAATGACAACGGTTTTGAATATTCCCCATGTTCAATAGGAAATTAATTTAATCTAGAAACCAGCTTTACCCACCATCACGCGGTTGCTGATTGCTCCTGAAGCCAGCGGATCTCCCTCGCTGGATGCTGCATGCGTGAGGGTGCCCTGCTGCACACTTGTGATGGGAAATTCAAAGCAGCACCTTGGAATAAAGGTTTACTGCAGCGTAGGGGGAGAGAGCGCTCATCAGACAAGGCAGGTTAAAAGTTCACCAGAGATGGAGGCAGTCAACCTGTACCATTTTAATATCATGGTTTTTTCTAAAGGTTGCCTTTTTAAATCACTTTTCATGGTAAGGGAAATAGGAACTGAGTTTGGGACAAATTTGCTGGAAAGCAAAGGGCGCACTGAAGGAGATGAAGATGATGCAATCAGCACGGAGGTCAATACAGCTCCTCCAGCAACGTCCTCAGTGCTGCCCCACCAAGGTGTTGTCCTCTGCTTTACATGACCAAGACAAACGCAGTTCTGTTTCCAAATCCAAGCAGATAAACCATTAATGGAAAACAGATCGATGGATGTAGCTTTCTTCTGAGAATCATTCACAAACTTCCATAAACTGAGCTTCAGCTAACCAATTGCATTCCTTTTTTGAAAATGCTGAGCTGTTTACGGAAATGACCTCCAGCTTGTGCCTGACGGTGTCTCAGCAATTTGGTTTTATTGTTCATTATTGTTAGCATTTGACTGTTCATCTAAACCCCAGAGCAGTCTGCCCGCTCCCTCACGGTGCAGCCGAACGCTGCGAGAGAGGAAGCCAGAGACGGAGTAACCCGCAACAAGCCGCAGATCTCTACTGACAATTGTTGGAGAAAAAGCGTATTTGAGACAGTATTCTAGGAGATTTAGAAGAAATGGGCTGGATCTGTTCACTGTAACTGAGAAAAGTCTTCCATTCTTTACAAAAAAATAGGAGGTAAATCCTCAGCTGTTTTACGTAGGAACAGCTATTTGCCTTCATTGTTGTGCTCTGCCAGCTGGCTGTCTTTCCTAGAGGAATGGCCGGTCCCAGTATTAGCAAATGGCATTGGTGGCCTTTCAACTGGAGCCCAACAGGCTCTTCCATGTTAACACGATCGCTCAGCTGTCGTGCTGGGAGGAGCAAGCAGTTGCCCTGCTTCTTCTCTTTTCATTCTGCTTTGTTTGCTCTTCCAACGACAATTCATGTGCCTCAGCTTTCAGGTGCACTGAAGTGTTTCTCCCAAACAACGGTTTATCAAACTGTGGGATTCTTCAGGACAAAACATGATATAATTTAAAACAAGAAGATGTCATTATTGTTAAAGATGCTCTGTTTTAGCAAAAAAAACCCCCACACCCCCAAACCCCCCAACCCAAACAAATCCAAAGCCCTACCTTGTCATAGTAATGATAGAGAAGAGAGGAAGAGAAGAATGAACATATTGCTGCCGTAGACATCCAATAAAATCAACAAACATTTGGGTGGCTAGATATCAATCATTTGCCTGAGCAATCCAACATATTTTCTTATACAGGCAGTGGCAGGGCATGATTCAGGTGCCGTTTAAGGGTGCAGAGCACTCCTCTGGTCTCCCTCCACCTGGACTATCTCCTCCATGACCTGCAGATCCGCAGCGGAACAGCCACCCAAGCGGCTGGTGCAGCAGAGACCCCCGTGCCCCCAGTTAACACTTCTCGCTGCAGCCACCTGAGGCTGGCACTGCTCTTGCTTCTCCCCTTTTCACCTGCAGCTCTCCAGCTAAATTAATTTTTGCATGTGGAAAAACAGAAGGCTTAGTAACAACGAAACAAAGACAAAACGTTGTGTTTTGTACTTTAGAGGCCTGAACTATGTTCTAAATTCTGAAGATATGACCTACTTTTCTGCAGACCTTTAGGAGCAACGTGTTGCTATGGTGGTTTAATTTTATTCATTATTGGCTATTCCAAACTACAAGTCTATGAGGCGTTTGAAGAGCAACATCCAGCATGATCACTGTAATTGCAGCTTCCAGTTACTGAGGAAGAATCACAGTTCTACACTTAGAAAAATTATCTCATCTCCTTTCATTACAGATTGATCTTTGCCCTCTGTTATTGATGCAGCTGACAAGGCAATCACATTAAGATGGCTCTGAAGAAGCTGACACAATGGAGCTTTCAGATATAAATTTATAAGTGTCCCGACTTGTCAGTTTTCCCATTACAAATCTTCTTTGGCAGGGGATAAGGGGAAACGGCTAGTTATAATTTAGCCATGAACATTTAATTATTGGTTAAAACCTGCTGTATTTAGAAAGGAGGTTTGGTCATAAAATTGCATGTAAGAGAGAGAGACTGAAACCAGAAGATACTTAACATCTAAGAGGCACTGGTTTTGCTTGTTAATAAAACAGGTAATTATTGGATTATAAAATCAAACACTTCTTCGCTGTAAGGGTAAGAAACGCAGAAAGAACATCTGAGATATGTCAGCACGGTTTCACTTCTACCATACCCGTATAAATTACTGACGTTTGGTTTATGGTTAATCAAAACAAGAAATTATGTGCCAAGCATTTGCCACCTTTTTATTTTATTGTCACTCGTGCAAAGGTCGTGCAAGTCCTGCTGAAATCAATGAAGAGATTTACTCTGCTGCGAAGAGCAGCTGCCTTTATTTCACGCTGTCCACTGGGCACGTACAGCTACGCACAAGAAGCCACCCTTGCAGTCTGGGTGCCTGAACCGCCCCCTTCCCTTGGGAATTCAGGACCTTAATCTCAACCATACTTTTTCAAGACCTGCATACTAAATTCAGACTACTAGGAAAATAGAAAGGGCAAGTGATGCAGTAAAGTCAGACCCTTCAAACTAGCAGGCAGCTCTGCGTAACTATGTTAGATGTAAATAAGTTCTATAAGCAGAGGATATAGAAGCATTTAGCGTTATAGATTCTGAGTAATTTGATGCCAGGATTAAAGCCATATTACAGGCCACAGATCGTTAATGCGAATGCCCGAGTTAGCAATTCTGGACACAGCCCTGGGCGCAGACATTAGTATTCACAGCAAGGGCTTCACAAACAGAGCGGCTCACTAGAAAAAAAAAAAGAAAGAAAGAAAGAAAGAAAGAAACAAATCACTCTCCAGACTGCAGCTGCTCAATATAGATCATCTTTCAATTTTAATTCGAATCATCGTCTTTCCAAGTCAAATTGACTAATACTAGGGTACCTTATCCAAGAGCCATGTGGTCCAATCAAAGATCAATTTAAAATGTGCTCAAAGAGATTGGTTCTTCTAATTCATGGACATAAGAAGCTTTAAGCTTTGCTAGCATCACCAAGACATGACCGAAGCACCATTCCAGCCACAAAGACACACAAACAATACTCAACAGATGGAGATTAATGAAAGGAATTTGTATTAACTCACCTGGAAAAGTAAACCAGAAATAAGTCACTCAGAGCTCATCCTTCTTTGATCCTTTCATCCTTTCACTGTGCCAGTCAACTTTCCTGACCCATTGGGACCTCCCCCACTTTCTCCGGGTAAGGTCCCCCAGACCTGTGGGTGCCTCCTCATAAATGCACCTGCGGTTCTGGTTTATTGCCCGAGTTTGTGGGTGCTGACACCCATCACAAAACCATCAGAAAAGACCTTGGCCGTTTGTGCCCTGCTCAGTCTCGTGGCCTCAGCTTGGAGCCACCAAGTCACCGCTTCCCGCCCAGCACCAAAACAGACCCTCTGTGGTCGGCAATACAAACTCAGGGACGTAAGGTGCCACAATATTTTCCAACCAGCTGCATATAAATTTAATCACCTCCTGGTTACTAAACCAGCTAACTTTTCTCAGCCTTGACAGCCTGACAGCATCCCATAATGTTCTTTGCTGCAACACATAGGACTGAATTATAATTAATTCCTCAGGAAAGATTATGGATCTACAGCCTGCAAAGTCAAGGAGCATTTAGGTTTGGGGCAGTCATGTTTCTCTCTCATTTATGGTCTCCAAAAAGAATAGAAAATTGTCTTTTAAAATTTATGTGTAGAGATGATTTATCACACTTCAGATATGCTCTCAGCAAATAGCAGCGGAGACCTGAAAGGAGAGGGATGCAACAGCAGAATACGCAAACACGCCACTGACAATGCCAATTGCTTAGGTACGGTTAGAGCACACTGAAGTGCTAAAAAAAGCCTCTGCCCCATGAGCCTAGCATGAAGACAGATGTTTTAAGAAGTAAATATGTTGAGAGACACATGGACACTTATCCTCCACCTTCATAACCTGCAGATGTCTGCATCTACAGTGCCTGTGTAAGAGTTGCCATCCTTCTTTTTCCCTCTGGTATCTCTTGTTTAGCTTCTCCATAGGAAAAAAAACCCAAAACAAAACCCAAGAACAAAAGTTCGAACAGTAGATATATGAATTTCCAGTGTGCTTTGACTGGAAATTGCAGCATAGCAAAACCAGCACACAGATTGCATTTGAGTTCCTGAGCCATCCAATATCCTTAGGTACCCCTCAGGTAAAGATTTTTACTCCCGCTTGCTGGATTTTATGCTGAAATATAACCTTTTTCAAAACTGGAACTGTTCTTGACTTTCTTTTCAGAGCTTGTATTTTTCAGGTATTTCACACAGAGAAGAACTCGGCATAACTGTTCTGCTAAATTTATACATTCGGATTTGGGAATCTGGACAGACTTTTTCCCTTTCATTGTTGGCTTTGCCACACCGTTAGTTTTAATTGGTGATGGTGGTAGCGCGGCGTGCAACACAGCACTCGCTGCTCCCCCTTTGCTCCCTCTGATGTCAACACCAGAGTTCCTCTGCGTCAAGTTGGTCTTTCTCTTTCAAAACAATGAAAACTCTTAGAAACGTACTTTTAAAACCCCAAAACGTCATTTCAGATTTTTTTCCAGCTCCATAATGAAAAAACTGCTTCCAGAGAAAAATCTGGTAAAAAATGGAAAACAAAACATTAAGCTGCTAGATACTCTTAAGAGAATGCTGTGAGATTCCTCTGCTCATCCTCCCACATGGCACCGGTCATCCATTTTTGGATTTTTCATAATTTAACACCAGCAAATTTGTACATTATCCAGTCCGTGGTAATGCAAACACAGCTGCCTGGGGATTCCCAAGTCAATTTATTCTGTTATGCACAAAAGGTAAGATGTCGTTGCCTATATAAGTGCTTCCCCATTTACAGGAAGGAAAAAAATAAGCAAGGTGAAACATAAGTATATTGTTTGATGTCTTTCTTGAAGAAGAATTTTATGTTCAGTGCATTAGAAGGTTCTATTATACTTCTAAACTGTTCAAAGAGATCTACTGCCTCTACAAGAATTGCATATGCAACCCCAGCTACCACGGATGTCTGAACGCCGTTACAATGACCGACGGAATAACACCGCTTCAGCTTGTAAGCATGAAGCATTTCAGGAGGATATTTAATTAGGGACGTATAGGAAAGTCTCCGAGACTGGGTGAGGGTGTAGTTATATGTAGCGATATGTACTAAAGAGCTGCAAAAGTTGATGTATAGTTGCAAAACTGTCTGAGAGGGGCCCCGCGGGCGCAGAGCAAACCCTGGCACAACCACCATGCTGGATCTGAAAGATGTTGAGCATCTTCTGGAAGGAGCATTCTGCAGCAGGGCTCGGGCGTGCGGAGACCCTGCGTGCTGCCACTGGAAAGCCAGCTGCTGGCCTGGGGCTAAAGGGGCAGGGAGTGGAAAACCGTACCGCTGAAATGTTACATTTCTGAAGGGTTTTGAGTTCTTACTCTTTATTTAGTTGGTCTATTCTGAATGAAACAAACTCATGCTTTCTAGCATTTTCATTCTTTCCTCACGGGATCAGAATGGTAATTGTCTATTTTTTTGATACATATTTTTTAATGAGTCAGATACGTTGCTTTGGCTGAAAAGCTTACTTTAAAAATCCAAAATAGTTAATGTTTCATAATGAAATCAATAATATGTCTTTCTGGTAATGTATTTATCTGAGATTTTTCTTTTCACTTTGTTTATTTTTCTACTTCAATACCTTTTGCAAATTACTTATTATTATAATTAAGATAAAGCAGTGATTGCAGAAATGCCACAGAACAAAGTGTTTCCATGAATTTGGGCAGCACAAATCAGATTACATAAACCACAGTGTTTCAACGCAGCAGCGAAGTAGCCTGGCTGACAGTGCCACAAGAGGCGGTGTTATTTCAAAACTGCAAACGCTTTAAAGCAGCCTGAACATTTGAAAGAGAAGTTAAAGACTAAAGCAACACTTTGTTACACCTGCAAAATGGCAGAGGAATTCCATTATCTAGAAAAGTGACTTTGTTGCAGCTATGAAATGAAGAAAGAAGCTGAGGCGTTTATCACAGGAAGACAATTTTTTTTAACTCCTAAGCAGCACATCATACACCATTTATCCAAACATAATTTTACACTTTTTTCCATCTAAATAATTCAGCCAGGATTGCTGCTGTCACAACAAACACAATATTGAGATATAGTCTGAAGGATGCTATTACCAGGCGAAACCCTAGAGCAGCTGTTAAAATAAGCTCCTTTTCTGCAACAGAACATGCCACCACGGACCCCTGCGCACGCGTAGGGTCTCAGTCCCGCGTGAGGGTTGTCTGCAGGATGGCGACAGCCGATCCTCTCCAGGGCCCAGCAGCAGGAGTTCTGTCCCCTGCGCTCGTGCCACATGCAAATATCTGGATATACTGATGCAAACGACCAGCAAAATCACCAGACTCTTAAACCAGCCTCTGCAGGAAGCAAGTGTTTGCAGCGCAACACAGTTTAATTTAGTGAATCTTTGTCTTTCGTGTTTGACTACATCTTATTACACTCAGAGATCTGAATATATTGTGTGCGATTTAAATTTTCATAGAGAATTCAGACTTGTTTACAGCTAAAAATATATAGTGTGATTGAATAAAACAGTCTAATTGCCTAAATTCTTCTCTGAGATTGCACATCCCTTGTTTCAGTTAAATGGGGGAAGATAAACACAGTCACTGAAGAAGGTGTGCCGGTACATACAGAAACATACAGATTTTCTCAAGGAGGGGGGCACACTTCTGTGTTTATAATGAATGTGAAGATTAAGTAGTCCCTACAAAACACCTTCATCAGCAATTTCTCCTGCTTATTTTACCCTCTGACTTACCTCTTGGCCAGGACTCCAACCTCCTACCTCCAGTCTCCTGAGCTGGAGGTGGCTTTGCAAGGAAGCGTCTCTTTTGCAAGTGAGCCTTACCTTCATTTCGTGGCATTCCTTCACTAATAACGGCGATGTCCCTCTTATGAATATTTTGCTACAGTGAGGATTTTCGTCTTGGATTTATGGTAAAACCAGACATAGGAGGGGTCCAAGTGGGAGCAGGCTTTTGAGCAAACAGAAAGAGCTCTCTGTAAGCTCAAAAGAGGAAAAAAAAATAGACAAGCGTTGTGCAGTGATGGGAACAGATTTGTGCAGTGATTACGCTGTTTTCAGTAGGTTTTGCTTTATGAAGCCTTTATTTGTACAACATATATCAAAACGTTTAAAACAAATCTACAAGCAAACTGAGCCAAAATTGGCTTTCTAATGGCTGATATTCTACACCCTGAGAAAGCAAAACATTACCCAACAAAACAAACAAGACAACCATTTTATGAAATAGAGCAGAGCAGTTTCCTCTAATGCAGGAATCACGGATTAAATTTCCTGGCTTGCAATACACAGGAGGTCAGAAAAGATGTTTATAATGGCACTTTCTTGCTTAAAAATCTATAAAAACAACTGATTGGTCTGTCAGGTTCAGGCTATAGTCTGCTCCGTTACTTTCCAATTTGACCTCTTAATCCTATCCATCTCCAAAACAAAGTTAATCTCTTCCTAAATTCACTTAAGTTCTCCTTCAAACGTTCTGAAATCAGTGAGAAATTTTCCATTGGGTGCAAGTTGGACCTAAGGCTTATTTTTTTCTAAAAATATATATGAATGTATAGTATATATATATATTCCAAATACGTATTAATCTTTATGTAAAGTACCTCAGTTCAAGTTCCACACACACTTCCAGTAAATAAGATTAATTACATTAGTATTAATCTTTTGCTTGTCCTGTAACACTGACAGTAAGTATAACCAATATTCAAAACCAAATTAATTTCCAAAATGCAGCAAATGAACTAATGCATGTAGCATCTAATACCGTGACCACAACCTGACACCAGAGGGACCGTGCGCAGAATTCAGTGTGGTGGGACAAGGTGCTCCATCCATCTGGATCTGTCCTTTGATTTTGGCTTTCTTGGCTTTGTTCGTGGCTCCAAAATTAAATTCCATTGGTGTTTTTGGAGAAGGGAAAGACTTTATTGTCTCCATCTCGCGATGAAAGCTATTTCTCTTCAAGCACAAGCTTTCTGAACTGCCTTGGTTTAACTGAGCCCCACGCCTGGACCAGGAGAACACCCTTGGCGCAAGCGAATGCTGAATGCAAAGACAAAGCCTACTGGAAGGAGGAGGGTGCTGGAAGTGAACACACCTAAAGGCTTTGATCTGGGTTAGAAACAGTCAGAAAACCTTGCTGAGTATCACAAGTCCTAAATTTTAAGTCAGAAGGTAAATATTGCCCTACTTAAATTTTAAAATATTTATCTCAATTATTATTTTCAGCAAAAATGAAAGCACCAATAAGTACTATGAGGAGTAGTGTATCTGAAATCTAATCATTAGTGAGTTGTAAGCAGATAACATTAATTGTATATACTCTTTGTGAATTTCTAATTACCTTGTACCATTTTCCCTAATGACAGTAAGCATATTAGGACGTGCTGTACTTTCTAATATTCTGCATTATTTATTTATGCTATATTTATGCTCCTAAATATGTTGAGACATTTTAACCAATTCAGAATATTTGCAAAGTCTAATCAACTGACATAAGCCCTAGTTCAGGAAAGCATTTAAGCATTTGTTTTGCTGTGTTTTCAAAAGGGACTATAATGCGTTTAAAAAGACCAAAACCCCCAAATTATTTATCCAGGTATGTAACATCTATTCAGAATTCTATATTTTAGACTCTGTTAAAAGAAGTAAAAATGGCCACCTTGGCAGAATTTAAGCATGCAATAAAAACATGAATACTGTTCAATTACACTGATTCCATCCTGGGCAGTCGTAGTATTTTACTTATAAAATTAGGACCGCATAAAATGTTTATTTAGCATAAACTCCATGCTGTAGACTCTGAAGGAGATGGAATTCTGTACAGTAACTAATAGCCTTCCTTGAACTAATGTTAGTATGATAACTTAGGAATTTTTAGTGGCCAACTCTAAAAGTCTTTGAGACAACCACAGAAGAATAGTTACGTTTTGAGAGGAAGATGAAAGCCCAAATCCAAATGTCAGGTTCAATTTCCTGCTCAATTAGAGGTTTCCTTGTAAGGCCTAGATCTTTCATTTTGGGACATCTAATGTCTCACGAAGTCCATAGCTTCCCTGTCCTCTTCATTTGGAAAAATAAAGGGTGAACTAAAAGTACTACCTGCCTGATGAGGAATCTGAACAGAACTGTGTTGTATGTTAACAACCCAAATACTCCAGTAAGGCTGATTATTGCTAGAAATGTGATTTCCAACAGTCAGAAACGGGCACAGACTTTAGCAAAGAGCTCTCTATGAGACTGGAGACAAAGGATGTGTTCACTGCATGTCATTGTGCATGTGCATTTATCCTCCTGATTTTCAATACATCATGTCTAAGATAGAGCAAGGGTGCCATTTTTCATGAGAATAAGTAATTTTAAAATTTCACATTTAAACACAAGAGAGAGAGGGAGGCCTTTCTATGGGCTAAATCACAATTGAACCAAGTAAAATAAACAGTATTTCTTTATGAGTACTACGACACTATTTGCTGCACGTCGTTAGTAACTTATCCATGCAGTCAATCAATTAATACTTAATTTGAATGTCTTATTATAGCACATAAACTGAAACGCACTATAGGTGTGAAGGATGTGGCACGCAGAGCAGGTGTGTGCTGTGCTGGTTCACAGACAACGCATGTTTTAAGGTCGGCAAAGAGTTTGCCATCAACGCATTTGAAATTTCGCCTCTCTTACCTCTCCCATGTGGTCTGCTTTGGGACCACCCACAACTCCTGAGCCGCAAATTGGTCTTCCCTGCACCCAAGCACCTACATGCAACACGTGCACAGCTCGCCCCTCTACATTTACGTATTTTCATTGCTCCATAAAGCCTCACTCCATCAGATTTATCCTGTACGGATGGGACTCCACATGCACAGAGCTTCCCCTCTGCCCTGTAAATAGGAGTCATTACAGGGCAGCACTGACACCCACCCTTTGCCAGAAACTACTGGAAATTCCTCTCCCAACATTAGAGAAGAGGTCATCTGCTGAACGTAACCCGTAGAGTGGCAAGGCCCTGGAAATGCTCCAGATAAGCCTGGGCAGACAAGCCTGAATTAATTCCTTCCAGTACCTGAAAGGGGCCTACAAAAATGCTGGGGTGGGGCAATGGCTTTAAACTGGTAGAGGGTAGATTTAGATTAGCTATTAGGAAGAAATTCTTCACCATGAAGGTGGTGAGACACTGGCACAGGTTGCCCAGGGAAGCTGTGGATGCCCCCTCCCTGGAAGTGTCCAAGGCCAGGCTGGACGGGGCTTTGAGCAGCCTGGTCTGGTGGGAGGTGTCCCTGCCCACGGCAGGGGGGTTGGAACTAGATGGTCTTTAATGTCCCTTCCAACCCAAACCATTCTGTGATTCTATGAATTTATTTGCTCTCATGCAGTCACACCATAGCAGAGAGGTTCAGACAACCCTCAGTGGATAAGCAGCACCTCTATCCCCAGAATGGTCCTTCCAACCAAGGATCGAGGCAGAGAGAAAACGCATACTGTTCCCACCCTTCCCTCCACCCAGCAGTGATGCCCACGCAGACACCATCCAACTCGGGGCAAATGGCACAAGCCCTTCCAAGATGAACAGTTTCTGGTTCACAATTTGGTATTTTAGGACCAGGCTCTGAAATCTTGGTTAAATGCATTCACTGTTTCTCTCTACTAGGATTCATTCATTTTGACAGGAAAAAGTGGGGTTTCTAATATTATTATAAATCATACTTGTTACTCTATCAGTTGTGCTCAGCAACTGCACTGAGATAGAAGCAGAGATTGCTAATTATGTGCCACAATAAAGATTATAATGTATGCTATCATTAACTATTCCTTTATGTTTGATGAACTAATAAATAATTTCTTCCTCAGCCATTATAAAATCATTTTGCATAAAGACCCTTGGTGCACTCCTGCTAGGGCCTCCACTTACAAGCCCCTCCAGGTAAGTATTTATTATGTATTTTTAATCACCTCTGGAACATGATGTACCTTTCACAACTCAAATATATGTTTGCTTTTTTTTCTGTTGCCAATGACATTATGCACAAAGGGCTTCAGCTAGCAACTGGTTTACTTGTATCGTGTTGTCAAGCTTAGGATTGCTCATCCCCTTCTCTTCCAGGCTCTCGGATGCCTCCCGGGTGGGTTCGATCCCCTCTCTCCTGCCAGGCTGAAGAGATGCTCCAAAGATGTGCAAGTATGCTAACCAGACTGATGGTGGACATCAGATGCGGAAGACGGTCCATGCTCTTGGTCTTGTTGCAACAACCTGAAGGCTAAAAACAGGGGCTGCTGGCCGATGGGTGACACACATCTGCACAGCACGGTGTGAGTAAGCAGGGGAGGGTTCAGGCTTCTCCCTGCAGCAGCCCCTTCCCTGGGCTTCCTCTTGGAGGAAGGTGTCGGCAGGAGCTGCAGGGTGAAGCTGCCCGAGCCCGCCCCAGCCATATGGCTGTGCCCTGGAGCAGATGGTACCTCTGCTTCTCACCTCCCCGGTGCCCTGGGCCTGCACCGCTCCACGCACAGAGCTGCAGCTCGGAGCCCATAAACCGCTCCTGTGGTGGGCTGGCCCTGGCTGGACGCCAGGTGCCCACCGAAGCCGCTCTGCCACTCCCCTTCTCGGCTGGACCGGAGAGGGAGAACATAATAGAAGGCTTGTGGGTTGAGATAAGGACAGGGGGAGATCACTCAACCAATTACTGTCACAGGCAAAACAGACTTGACTTGGGGAAAATGAACTTAATTTTTTTCCATTTGAACCAGAGTAGGGTAATGAGAAATAAAACCCAAATCTTAAAACACCTTCCCCCACACCCCTTCTTCCTGGGCACAGCTTCACTCCCGAATTCTTTACCAATTCCCCTCGAGCTGCACAGGGGGACGGGGAATGGGGATTACAGTGAGTTCATCACACGTTGTCTCTGCCGCTCCTTCCTCTTCAGGGGCAGGACAGATCACACTCTGCCCCTGCTCCGGCCTGGGGTCCCTCCCAGGGGCTGCAGTCCCTCAGGCACAGACCGCTCCAGCGCGGGTCCCCCGCGGGGTCACAACTCCTGCCAGCAAACCTGCTCCGGC
>JAVKLA010000084.1:39501523-39522930 GCA_034782735.1 Sagittarius serpentarius
CCCTCCTGCTGCTCTGACCTGGGGGGCTGCGGGGCTGTCGCTCGCACGTGTGCTCGCTCCTCTCGCCGGCTGCAGTTGCGCAGGTTCTTTTCCCTTCTCAAACCTGTTACATCCCAGAGGCGCTACCACCGTCGCCGATGGGCTCGGCCTTGGCCAGCGGCGGGTCTGTCTTAAAGCCGGCTGGCGCTGGCTCAGAGGAAGGCTCACAGAGGAAGCTTCTAGCAGCTTTTAAAAAAGCCACCCCTATAGCCTACCGCCCCGCCCCACTACCAAAACCTTGCCACGTAAACCCAGTACAGCTCCCGCGGGCCCGTATTATTGTTTGCGGTGATTTTTGAAAGACAAAGAGGTTTCCCATCTCACTGTTGAACGTCCCATTCCACTTGCTTTTTCTTATTTAAATTGAAACTAATGTAACAAATCCCCTGCAAGAGAACAACAGTATCTGCTTCCATTTAAATGCTTTTTCTCCCTGCAAGAGTGAAGATAGCGTAGCTAAAGCACCGAGTCCAGCGTGAAATCAATTCTATCCACTGTGTACAAGTAAAATGTGAAATATAAATATGAATGTCCTTGTGCTATTATAAACACTGGATTTTTTTTGTATGAGGAGTGTGAGCTTATCTGTATTATTTCCACAAAGGTTTTTGGAGTTAGGCGTATAACTGCAGCCGTAACAACTTGTTCCTTCAAAGAAACGGTGTGATGCAGCACAAGCAGGGCAACTTAACTAGCAATATTACAAATGAATTGCATCTGAAGCAATGAAGCCCTGAAAGTCACTTTTCATATTTGTTATGTGAGCCATTATAGTCCGAGCATATTTCAGACCTGAGGACTGCGTAAGCTAAGCAGAAAATCCGTGATGACAGCGATGCTGATCATATTTGTTTGCACTTGGGTAGTGGGCAAGATCCTCGGTCATGCACCAGGAAACAGGAATGTGAGGCACTGCTTGACCTGTGGATATTTAAAAAGCTTTTATCCCTAGAGCTTACACAATAAATGAAACATCTTAACACTAGCTCCTTTCCTGTTAACTGGCATCATGCACAAGGAACCTGGTTTAGCAGGTACTCCATTACGGTTTTTATAATGCTGCAGCTAGCTCATGTCAATCTAGATCTATGCTCCAGTCCAGAAATCAGTCCAGAAGTGATAACTAACAGAGCTCTGGCTCTGAACGCACTAACTTTAGAGAAGTTCGTCCACTGTAATGGAATAAGCGTCCACCACTTGTGTTTCTTGTGTTCCACCTGTTACTTGCAATGCTTTCTCAGGAGGGCTTTTGGTTTTCATTACATGACTTTCATGAACTCACACGTAACCTGAGCAATGCTTTCGTCATTGCCAGTATGCAGCCAAACATATGGCATTATTTAGCCTGAGAGAAGGAGGGAAGATCCTTGGGGTCGATTCATCATTTTAGCTATTTTAGCTGTAAGAAAGGCACCGTGGGCTTTATCCAAAGCCTACCGGAGTCAGTGACGGTCAGTCCGTTGACCTCACTGGTTTTTGGATGAGTTTTCAATTAATAGCTGCTGCAGACCTTTCCCTGGCAAACAGCCCCACCAAAGTTTTACTGCCTTTTGCCCCGAAGTACCAATTCTCTTTGCGAATTTGAACCCCAGAATTAAACACCCATAAAGTAATAGCAATTCCCAAATGGAAACCAGTATGATCAGGGAGATCTGAGAAGGCTGTTGTAATGAGAGAGACCACTGCCATGAATGCGACTCTCAGCATGCGTCGAGTGGAGTGAATGTCCTTATCTAGAACATCAACCTGAATGGGGCTGGCGTGTTATACAGCCACTGAGTAGAAAGGTAAGCTCATCATCACAATCCAGTGCTTTTATCACTTCCAAAAACGCTACCAGAAAATTTCAGAGAGGAAGAGAATAAGTAAAATGACCAAAAGAAAGAGGAAGAGATGGAAAGAACGGCTGAGTTGAAACTGCCTTTTAGCAGTGCAATAGTCATACAACAAGCCTCACAAATAAAACCAATTTAACAGCTGGTTTTTTAACTACATTTCAATCACTACACAGTATTGCTGTGTGCCTATATTTTGTTCCTTGCCTTTCAGTAATTTAATTGCTCACTCTTGCCTTGGGCTTATGAACCTACAGAGCTTGGAGATACTTTTCATTAGAGATTCCTTGCCAGGGGCCTTCCTTAAGTTTGCAAAGGTCACACGTCCCACTAGCCAGCTTCCTTCATTATGCAGAACGCACACTCAAACCTGTAACTGTGAACCAAATGCTAAAGCTGAAAAGTGTACAAAATGGCATGAGCTAACCCATAAACACAGAAGCCACACTATTAGAGGATGGGAATGTGGCCATTAGGGAAGGCAAGTGGAATGATGCTAGAGAACAGACTTACTGATGTTGTTTTGGCAATGTACCAAAGAAAAATATTGTTGTTGTAGCAACCAGTAGCCAAGAAAACAAAAAAATCTGTACCCGATTGTAGCAGAACTGACCAACGCTTAAAAACCAAAACCCCAAACCCATTAAAATCTCAACCCAGAACTTACAGAACGTGCTCTCTCTTAGTTTCTTCTCCATGAGTTTTCTCCCTCCTTCATGATGTTGTTATATGTTTATCCTCTTTCTGTAGAACAGTATCTGTTGGCCTAACAGAAGTCATTACAAGAAAAAAAAAAGTGTAATTGGCATATGACACAGATATGAGCACAGATGAGCTTGTGCATATGTGTATATATATATATATATATATATGCACACACAAATATCAAAAGAGGCCGATGCTGGGAGGAAAATGCTCCTCGCCTTTGCACTCCAGCTTCCCCAAGCATGAGACAAGTCCTGACTCCTCTCAGAAGCTGCATTTCAATCCCGACCATTTGGAACCACTGCATTTCTTATGACATTTTGCAGCCTTGTCAACCTATTTACCTTACCTCCAGTGGTGATTTATTGAACTAAACATGCAAGTAACACACTTGAATACCAGGTACTTTCACAGCCAGACTCCAAGATCCATTAGTGCCCATCTGAATGACTGGAGGCTTCTTTAAGTTTGTTTAGCGTCTTCAGCCTTGTTGAGTATTTCTCCTTCTCACACAGGAGAGCCAGTGGCTGAAAGTAAAAAGGTGTGTATTTGTGAAGATTAAAATCTCCTTCACAAAATGAGTGTATTAAGCATCTGTGCTACTTGGCAGACTTGCGCATCAATTCCGAAATAAAATAGTGTTAACAGCTCTACAAGATTTTTATCTCTCATAGCTTCCTGCACTCTGGGTGAATCACATGGGTGAAAAATGGAGCTAGCCTTTTAGACAGTGAGCTAAACAGCTCTTAAATCAGACAAGCATGATGCCCATGCAAGACAATTTACCTTTCTCATGCCATTTTAAGCAACAAACACTCTTTTGCTCTTCGGGGAGTGCCTCTGAATCTGGACATTATGTATCTGATCATAGTTTCTGTCACACTACCATAATACTTTGGGTATTTATTTACACTGTTTTCGTATTTGTGCCATGCTAGCTCATTACCACATTATGAGGCTGAACTATGATCCCTGCAGTAGCGCTGACATTTATTACAGGGTGGAATGTAGTATCTCATACTGCAATGAACTCTGCTTCAGGAAACTTCTAACTGTGCTAAAACATACAGGGGTTTGGATTCTCATAATTTATTAGCAACTACCCTTTTTCTTTTACAGCTACACCACCACAAATTTGCCCATTTCTTACAAGCACAAATGTAGGTCAAGCCTAATGAATGACCTTAGATGGTGTGCATATTGTACTATAATCATATATATTGATACGTGCTCAAAGGGAAAACTGAATTTACAACTCATTGAGAACTAAGTCTATTAGATAACTAAACATAATCGTGGGTAAGTGCTTAGCTTCAGGGAAATGTTTTGGGTTTTTTTCCCCATGCATGATTGAGTGCTCAGAAAACCTTTTCGCTCTACTTGGCATTATTCTGTGGATCCTTTTTTCAGCACATTACAAAATCATTAAAATTAAAATGCTAATATTCAATTTTTTACAGCTTAAATTAGTCACTTCATATGTGCCTCTTTAAATAAGATAACTACATTCAAAAAGTCAAAGATCATCAAGCCTTATTAGTGGAGCACTGAAAGAAGAAATAAATAACTAGAAACAACTTTTTCAATAGGAAAACACTTTTGTTTATCACTTTCCTATTTTAATGAGTAGGAAAGCGTCATGACAAATTTGTTCTTAAAAATGGTAAACATTTAAATAAACCGATAATTTAGACTATAGCTTGTTGATAGGGCAACAATGAATGTATGCATTCATTACTTTGGAGCAAACTTTCTGGTGGGCAGAGTCTTCCCAGCTGCTCTCCGGCAGCTTCAGTGGCAGGAGTCAGGGGAGCCACTGGGAGGAGGGCAGGACCCCCCAAGGATGCCAACAGCACGTGGGTGCTTCGAGCCCCTGGCGCCAAGCCTCCGACCCCTCACGTGACAGAAGAGAGAGGAAAAGCCAGGAAAAGTGGAGTTTTCCCTCCCTTGGTGACTTTCAAAGGATTTTTCATGAAACAATGAGCTTGACTTTCTTTTAATACCACATCATCTGTTCAAGACCAGATTTTTAAATGCCTTTAATGATGCAAATAAACGCCGGTAAGAATTGCTGAGGCTCCACTGAAGTCAATGGGGCTCTGCCAATTACACTAGCAGAGCGGCAGCCTCTTTAAGAGGAAAATGCCATGAAATCGGTAGAGCCTACCAGCTAGGAGTGCTGTTGGGGAGATTACAGGAATGTCTTGCCTGTGAATTATTAATAAACAATATGCAGTCGAATTATTTGCCCTAACAAGTCATGTATATGTTAAGAAATATTTTCCGCAACAAGGTTTAAATAGAATGTTTTGCGATTAAATGGAGTTTAATTAACGGGTACAATTACCTAATCGAATGCAAGTACTTTCTTATTATTAGCTAGTACCTGCAGTGGAACAAATCTGTTGTGAACATCCGCTATGTGTTGAGGAACCACTGAGCCAAATTATCTACAGAAATACTAATAATTACTGAATTTACCTAGATATAGTTATTATGGCAATTTCAAATTTCAATTTAAATTTTTTTTATTCCACTGAAAAATAAAAATAGGATACAATATGCGATATGGAAATAGAGGTATTGGCGATTAAAGTGCTCTACAAATAAATTATTGAAAAAGTCCAGTTACTGAGAAAAGTGGTTCACGTAAACAAAAAAATATAAACTTACGTGATTTGAATCATCACCACATACTGGAAAAGAGCAGCTGAAATGTTAATAATTATTAACAATAAAACAACTACTTCGTCTAAAAGAGTTATTAACTGTAACATGTTGCTCTAGATGAATATTTTGCTGCCGCTCATTTAAGATTTTCATCTTGTATTAGAACATTCATGTCTTCTGTAAATAGAAACAGTGAGACAATGCTCCAGTATTTCATTCAGTACTGTACCATAACAGACTCCAGTATACTAAATTCTAGTATTACCCACTGGACAGTCAAGTAGATTAAATTTTTTTCAAACCATGGAAATGGCTTCTGCTGTTTTATCCTTTTGCTTCATGTTTTTAACCATTCCCTGCCCAAGCATTCGCTCCCGCTCCCATGGCCAATGTGCCTCCAAAAAGGGTTTGTATGCCAGTCTTGCAATCAGTCTGCAGTTGCTTGAGCTCTGCATCATGTAGTTAATCTTCTATGTCAGTCATTCTATCAGTCTTCCCAAATATTCGGTGACCCTCAGTTATTTCCTGTTTGCCTTGTTTCTTGCGATACTGTACTTCCATTTTATTTTATTTTCTGACTCACCATTAGATCTCTTCAGCACTTGATAGCCCTAAGGTTCACTATATATAATATAGAGAATGACCTTTCATTTCAGTAGGTATTCCCCATTCCATATACACATTTGCTTCCAGCTGCCTTAGGATTCTCAGACCTTCCTTTCTTATTGCTTGTGTGCCTCTATGATGACTTGTGTGCACATCTCTATCACTCTTAATAAAAAAATAATCATCTGTTTTATAACACTGCTTCAGCCAAAGCTTTATTTACAGCGTATTTTACTTAACCTTAGGTATTCACAATTCCACTGGGAAAAGAAGTTTACTTAGTATGATAGCAATATGTTTTCCCATTTATTCTGAAGCAGGTAAAAATCAGAGTCAACAAAATATATCTATCCCTAGGCTGCACAACACAAGAATTAAAGGAAAAGAGGGGATACCTTTGCAACATGGAACATTTCCAAATCAAACTGCTAGACAAGTTGAAGTTATGATCACACCTGACAATGTGATAAGACTTGGAGAACTTCAAAATTAAGCTTTTATTCATAGTACTGCTTTTATTCATGCTGCATAAACGGCAGGACACGATCTCTCAGTCTCTTCAATGTAGTCAAGCAGGAGCATGGGCAGCTAGGTGTTTTCACCAGGATGTGATTAAATATGTGAGTACATAATGGAGCAGAACAACAGGAGGGCAGTCCAGATTACTGTCTTCAGTCGTGGAAACTCATCCACGCACAGAAAAGAAAGCAGATGTAATGACATAGTCCATCCTCCGCTGCGTGCGAGCGGTCGCGCACGCAGCGTCCCGGCGCACAGGGATCACCGCGGTGCAGGAGGAGCTTAAAAGCGATACACGTTCACGTGGTATTGTCGCCGTGCATTTACATACCTGTTTCCACAAAACATGCATTCACCATACCTACTGCTCAATGTACTGAGAAGGAAGGTTTTCCATGCAACTCCTTCAGTCACTGTACGGGTAACATGAGCAATGAAATTCATGTATAAAGTAGCTGAATGACGTAGGTTTTAGGGTCACTGTAAGCATATTTTACAATATATCTGCCTGAATACCAGCTCAAATCTTTTTCAGTCTGACCTCTAACGACAAGGATTTCAACTTTTGAAAATTCACTCAAACGCACATACAAAAAATGGGACCCAAGAAATTAACTTTATGCGTGGAGACAGAAAGACATCTTCCAATTACCTTTACCATGTAATGTGGGAAATACACATAATTAGGTTTTCTTTCTTTTTATCCATGCCTCTCTCAGAGTTACAGCTTCGTGGGATTAAACAAATGACAAGCTTTGTTTAGAGTTTACATTGCTGTAAAAGATTTTCTAACACTATGGAGAAAATGAAGATTAGTACTGCCATGCTCTATTTTTGTTCCAGACATATTTTGAGTGCACAGGGGAGGAGGAAGCGCTCTAAGGCACCAACAAGAAGGCTTAGCCCCATTTCACACCACTTAATCACAGATTACAAATAGCAGGGGACAAGAAATCAACTCTTCCCATTCCTAAACATTGTGGGGTTTGTTTCCAAGCATGTTTTTTCTTAGGAAGAAATAGCTAATTTAACATGCCTATTAAGACAAAGGGATGTGTTTTATCCTGTTTTTAATTGGGTTATACCAAACCTTGATGGAAGGAATGTGTTTGTGGGTTTTTATTACAGAGCAATTAATTTAATTTACCATTTGCATTCTGCTTGTTATTAAATTCACTATGAATTAATACCTAAATTAATTAGTACCTAAACAACCGTATATAAAAAAGTAAAAAGTCCATGAAGTTAAAGAATAAATACCAGGGATGTTTACTTCCAGTATTCATTGAATTCTTGTAGGACTTACTCATTTTCAAATGCAAGAGCTCGGAAATGCAACATACAGACTATATAGTGCTGCACACTCCGATGCAGAACTCCACAGGGCAGATGACTTGTACTGAAAGAGGGGTTTGAACCTTCAGAGTCAGTCCCTCTAACCATCTACCACCACCTCTCAGAAAGGTGTAAAACTACTTACCACTTGTTGTAAAACTACTTTTAATCTCCTCCTAATGCTGCACATCCAGATGCATAAAAACTGAGTAATACATCATAAATAATAAATAATAAATCCTATATTTTTTATACGGACAGAATTAGGTTTGAACACAGGCAATGAAATTTAGTTCTTTGAATTCTGAAGTTTTGCCACTCAGTAAAACACATAACTTTGAATAAAAGGTATTTGAACAATTCTGTATAGAGAGAGAGAGGTTCAAAAGCTTTATTGCAGGTCAAGGTAAGAGTGCTGCCTCACAAAAGATCCATTCACCAGAAAAAGAGCGTGAGAAATGGCTTGCGTGAAATGAATACATTCCTCTCATCAGACAATTAACAAAAATATAACGACTCTAAAGAAAGCAATGGTTTGGCATTATTATTCTTTTTTTTTCAGTGTCACATTGGAGTATGTGGGAAAAGCAAAAATACTTATCAAGTCAGATTACTGAATACTTATATTGAATAAATGTTCAATTACTATTAACAAACCAACTGTACAAATGAAAAAAGTCCACTGAGACTAAGAATAAATACCTAGAATGTCCTCTTTTGCTCTTCAGTTTGGATACATGAAAATCATCCCATTTGAGGCAACCTAATGAGTTGCAGTAGCTTTTCTGTACAGTTTAAGTGTTTTAAGCACTTTATGGATTCTATGGTGCCTTAATACAAAATTTTAAAATGCGTGCAACACAGCATTTGGAAAAGATCTTAAATGCTAACACTTAAGATTGGTTGAGAAGTTTTAGGAACATGTGCAATATCTTGTGAATGCCAATAAATGAATTTTAGAGCAGAATAAATACAGATTTTGAAAATTAGTAACTTTCTGTTTTAGAAAAGATGAATATTATAATTATTACTTTTGCTTTTTTGGGATGTACACCTGGTTGGAATAGCCTGCCTGATTTATTTTTGATCCATAGTTGATTTATTAGCATTATCTATAAATAAAATGCTATAGCCACATCTGCTACTAGATATATTGTCACAGAGCTACCATGTGGCAGTGGCACTCCCAAAAATGTTCCCATCTCCTGCAAGCTTTATTGGTGTGCTGCAGTAAAAGGTTAAAAGTACTATTAAATAATGACTCCAGAATAATCGTAACAGTCAAACCACATAATATCTGCCTGATGAAACCATAATTTCTTGCAAAACTACTCTCATAACCAAGGTAAGCCATTCTCCTTTGTTTCAGGTTATTTTTTCTTTTCACAAAGACCACTTCTCTCCTGCTCCCTCTTGTAGCTTTGTCTCGCTCGGGCAGAGTTGTGCTGAATACTTGGTTTAACGCCAAGCAGTCCAGTTTCATGGCGCTCTTCCTGGCATCCACCTTCCATCTGACTGTTTTCTCAGGCAGCAACATGTCAGATTATTAGATTATGTGTGAATATATCGCTGGCAGACGTGGTTACTCCAGCGCTCCAGATATTTACCCCTTTGCTTCATATTGTTTGTTACAATCACAACCAAAATCTCACACAATAAAAATACATCAGCGTAACTTATCCACCAGCCATTCAAATTACCAGCTTAGCTAGCAGCACTCTAACAGCCTTTTGCTTTAATGTTTTTCCCACCTTTGGGAGCACAGACGTGGCAAGAAAAAATAGGGTCTCTTTCTCAAACCACCTCCAGAAGCAGTCGGTGAGGACTTCTGGCCTGGGCGCTGCTGACTGCCCTGTCTTTTTATTCCTCTGGATCAGAAAAAAATCAGACACCCTCCTGAGCAAATGATGGTGCGTGCTATTAAATCGAGTTATCTTTAGTTCTCATATATATATATTTTTTTTTAATTTTTATTTCTTTTTCCCCAGGATGTAACCAAACTCCCTTTAGAGCCAGAGGAAATTTTCCTATTGATTTCAAAGTGAGTGTTAAAAAGTCTTAAAGTAGCAATTAGACTGAATCTTCTGCTTTTCTAATATGAATTGTCTGTTTCTCTTGTAGACCTTTCAGCTAATAAGCAAAAATTGTACAAGTTTTTACCTTATATGAATTTCTATTATACAAATATTTGTAATCTTAACCTTCAGAAATCTGGGAAAAAAATGGATTTTACTAACCATAATTAGCAAATACACAACAGCAGTTTGACATTATACTGCAAAGAAAACAGCAGCTTCACATTCTGTAGATCGAATTATAATGTTCTTTCACACTGCTATATTTTAAAATAAAGGCATAAAATATTATTTCCTGCAGAAATAAGACTGCAGATAAGGAGTAAGTATTTAAAGAAGTAGAAGGATGCAAACATCACGTTCATTTTCATTTGAATGGGGATAATTCCGACTTGTTTAAAGAAAATGATATAAATGTCACTCCACTGAGAAATGATTTCTGATCTCTGGTATAATCTAACTATAAGTCTTAATCAAGGAGGATTATTACTGCAAATGGAATGGGCCAGGGTTTGTGACATATCCAACCTTCAATGTTTAATGCCATGTCGAAAAATATGATTAGATTTGAAAGCATAAAAACTCATAAGCCACCTCTTTCGGTGTCTCCATTTTTCAAAATATGCACAAACTTGAACAGAGACAATTTTGTAATCAAGACTGATATTCTCTTGCAAATGCCGTATTGATCAGCCCGGTGAAGGGAGACTAAACGACACGTTCCCAAGTACACGAAACACGTCGTATTTTAACAAACACTGATGGAAAAAAGCTAAACATGGCGTCACTTCAAACTAGATCCTACGATAACTCACATTAATAAATGCGCTTAATATGATAATAATAGGATGCAAGAACTTCAAGAATATGTTGCAGATAAATATCTTTCTGGACAAGGGCTCAAAGTGCTGATTAACCGTTAATATTTCAAGACTTACGAAATCCAAGAATTTTCTTGCTATCACAGCAGGATATCTGCAACTTGGAAAAAGTTTAGGCATTGAAAGCTCACCTTCACAGGCAGCTTCTCTGCCTGGGCAGAGTGAGGGGTGGCCGGGCACGGGAGGGCTGCAGGGCAGGCTGCGCGGTGCCCGCTCCTCACAGCCGGGGGCTCGCGTTGGCCATGGAACTCGCCTTGACTCGAAGAGGAAGGCGGGCATCAGTAAGTTTCAAAATTAAAAACATTGGAAAGGATGAGTTTTCGCCAAAATTCACTAATTACCCTTTAAAGGTTTTTCTTCTCTACCTACAGTTTGCCTTACCTTTTATTTATTTTTTTATTTTCGGCGTAAATTTTAATTCTCTGCTTGTTCTAGAAATATGGCATGAAAAAGCTAATTGGCAGTTTATCAGGGTTTTATGCAAACTGGCTACATAATATTTCTCTGTGCAAAGAATTGCTCCATCTAGAACTTCGTTGTGGCTCTTAAAATCAATACAACAGATCTACAAGTATGAGCTTTTAAAACTTACTTACCAGCTCATCAAAAAAAGATGTATCTGCCCTATTTTAAATTGTAATAAAGTTGTATGTGGTATTTAATCATTCAGATTAACATATAAAAATGGGGTGTTCGTAGTTTATTCTTTATGAACAATAACATTTGTTTTCAGATTTCTGTTTGTAACTGCTCGGGAACCCTAGAAAATCTGAGGCTATTCAGATTTAATTTTTTTATGTTCCATAATTAGACATTAAGTTCTAATTAATCAAGAATGCTGAAGCCCAACTGATGAATTATTACAGGAGGACCATGCAACTTTCACTAATTAAACACAGAGAAACAGACACAAGATTAAGCAATGTACCTAAAAGCTAAGGAAAGTATGGAAATGTCAGGTAAAAAATAACATTCAGAATGGAAACCAGACACATATAGCTCAAGGAATTTAATTCTGGTTGTTTGCTTTTCTATAAAGAACAGCATATTCATGAATAGTTGTTATATTTCACCATATTTTTTTCATGTTTTACCTGGCTTGCTTCTCCTTTAGGATAGATTTTTCAGTATACGTACAATAAAAATAACAAATACCCTTATTTAATACAGATTATAATATGTATGATAAATGTGATTTAGAAATCCCTCATTAGCATCTGCAAAATCTAGCATGAAAAAACATTTGAGCTTTTAGCAATTTAAGCCACAGGCTTATGAGTGATATTGGTCCTCAACATCAGATCAGCCCGTACAACTAAGAGGCCAGTGTCCACAATCGGGCTGTTGCGTGCTCATGGGGAGAGAGACGGGGTGTGGCGGATTGTAGGTAGAGGAGAAGACGCAGCAACAGCATTAAAGCAACAAATAGTCGCCCTGGTCATGAGCTACTTCTTGCCTTACCTCGCAGAACAACTTGAACCATCCTGAAGCTCTGTGCCAAGCGTTTTACAGTTACTTACCCTGTCTCCTCTAGCTGACCTTTTGCCTCAGGACTAACCAAGCAAGCGCACAACCAGCCTGACTGCCTGCAAAGGCTGGATGAAGCTCCCAACGGCCACTGAGGTAGGGGTGAGGCAGTAACAACCGACTGCTTATTCAGTAGCTATACTATGTTATGTAAGCTGATCTAAACTTTGATGAAAAATAAGAGCATGAAATGCAGACCGTGTTGTGTATATCTTCTGTGCCTGCACCTCCTTCCAGCGGAAACAGCAGAACGGAGAAGCAGCTCTAAAAGCCAAATTTCCTGCTGAGGTTTGTCAAGGAGCTCCGACACGGCACCCACGTGGCTGGCACGGCGTGGAGGAGTCGGTGGCCATGCCCAAGGTCTTGGCTCTGGAGCCATTTCTAGATTTCACCACTGGGATACAAATGAGGGTGATCCTATGAAATCTCTGGTGGTGCTGATACCCAGCAGAGTCAGTGATCACTGTGGGCTGCAGCACCATTAAACCTCCTGAGCGGAGATGCTGCAGCTTAAGGGCCTGTGCGTATTTGGGTAAGGAGATCATATTTTTGCCCTCTTTCCCCTCCTGAACTACATCTTTCCAAGCAGATGGGATCTTACTGGGAGGGGGAGGAGAAGGAGGGGAAAACTGGGGTCTTTTCCTGAGCTATCCCAGCACAGATACCAGAATAACTGATCACCAGGCAATTTTGGTAGCATTAGCTATAGAACAGATTTAGCACTGGGATATGAAGGTAACGTTAGTAATACATCTAGCATTCAACCTATTTCAAGCTGTGACTTAATGTTCAGCTTTACTTCTTTTCTTCTTTTTTTCCCCACCTCACCTGCAGCTGCTTAAATACAATACACACAACTTACAAAACACTGGGAGCTACCTGTTAGCAGACACAACTGAAATGTGAGTTACACGTTCTGCAGGAATTGAGATAATTCAAAGCAATGAAAGACAACTCAACTTTCAGCCTTTCAAGTTCAGGATCACTTTGGGAAGGGAGTCTCTTCCAGCTGATAGTTTACTTCTGATTTTAAACCACTGAACCATCACACTCATATTTAACTCCAACAACAAAATAACGAGTGGGGGGCTGAGAGAGAATGCTCTGAGATGTAACTCCAAAGCAGCAGCAGCTTTATAGATGGGATAAAATGAAACCGAGTCCATGGCTGCGTGCATAACATTGTGCCATGCTTCACAAAGCAAAATCATGGGTGTTCTTTTTGTTGGAGTAAAAAAGAGAAGAAAGAGCCGTTTTTCCTCCCAATTAAATTATTTCAGGAAAATATTTCCTTGCTGACAAAGCACATGTCCTTCTAAACAGAGGAAAAAAAGCATGCCAGTAACAAATGAGAATCTATACAGAATTTCTGATACATAGCAAACTCTCTTAACCTGGAGCGAGATGGATTTATAATAGACAATCAGCATATCCGTAAAGAAGGAACTGGTGTACTTTTAAGATAACCCTAAATCTCAACAGATCACATAGCAGAAATGCTGTACATGAAAACGAAAAGTCTTAGTGAAAGTCTCTTTTGTGGAACTGATATTAATTTGGAGTACCTTTTCTTTCTTTTAATTATGACGTGGACTCTGGAAATGCAGCAATTGAGCATTTGCCTAATCCTTATAACTCCACAGTAATTCTTGAGGAACTTTACCGCTGTTCTAGAGGGCTTTAAACTAATGCCTTCATTACAGGACTATCCGGTTAATAGGGTGGGCCCAGAGTACATCAGTACCAACAAAATCAGCATCGTGTGGGAACAGAAACAGTAATATGAAAAACAAGAATCAATCCACCCACGTGACACGTTAGTTTTGTGCCCGTCGAAAATGAAAATATGTGACTAAATAAAAGATTAGGTCAGGAGAGTCACAGTCCTGACAAATCCTAGAACATTAACTCTTGCTACAAACGCAGCTGTCACGCTTGACAGCCATTTAACCAGGCAGAAATTCCCAAATAAATTGGTACCCACACCGTGTGCTGCTCAACTTCTCTGACAGCTAATGGCTGACCTTCGAAGCACGCAGCAAATTACCAGGAATACTCAACGGTCATTTTTACGATGTTGTTACTGACAGACCTTCTCCAATAAAGATTTATGTCCTGCACACAAGAAACTGTATAAAGTTTACCTGTAAAAAGTAGAAGTGCCTCAAGGAGTACAGCTCTTTAGCAATCAATAACATCCCACCTTCTGCTGATGTTGTTCCACACAAGACGCTCATCAAAAGTACAACATGGTTGAATAATTACAAAAGAGGAATTTCTTTTGTACTAACATACACATTTGAATTAGAGGTCATAATCCACTTTTTGCCGTATTCATGCCTTGCATTTTTTGTCACCAATATTAATTATTTCCTTATAAAAACAGCAGCACAAGCTTTGAAGGCAATGAGGTGCAGAGTCAAAGATGGAGTGTGGGGCAGGATCCACAAATCATCAAAAACTGAACAAACTAAACTGTAAAAATTGTGACATCCAGTATACACCGCTTGTTAGACCTTAAAACATATTTTTAAATTGCTTCATGATTGAAAAAATGTTGCCTAATTAATCAGAAACACATCAAGCTAAGATTACTTGAAGTCAGAGAGAGTAATTGCAGCTGTTATTAGGAAATCAACATATTATTTTCTGGAGTTTGTTCAGTCATTAAGTGCTCGGCCAAAGGCACATCCCTTTGCTCACGATATGAAAAACAGTGACGTACCACAAAAAAAAAGAAATGAGGAAAATGCAACACAAAGACGTGATGGACGTGGGTTTTATCTTTGACTGTTAATTGAAATTGGAATGAGCCAGGAGAAGGAATTGGAAGGAGCAGGAGAACTGCAGAGGACAGAAATTATCAGCTCTTCAGTCTCTAAGCAGTGGCAGACGTATGAACCAACAATACTGGTCCTAAATCAGAGTTTTCATAGATAATTTCTCTTCAGGTTCACAGAGGACCCAATAAGGAGCTTTTTCACACAGCACTCCTGTCTGTGCAGTGAAATATTTGGACCAGTACTCTACTTTGCAATTCAATGGTTAAGACGGTTAATATTATTTCTATAGTGTGCTATCCTGTGTTCTCCTTAGATGGGAAACTGGGAGGAAGGAAATTTTCCAGCTAGGATTGGGATTTTTTTGCAGTATTTATATGATCAAATGAACAAGCAACAAACAGAGGTCCCTTAGGATACATTCAGCACAATTCAATGGAGAATTACGTGTGAACAACACATCCATACGTAGTTCTTTAACTATGATTTTGCTACACAAATCCAACACCTTATCATTAATTATCTGAATTGCAGATGAGCCAAACGTGCAACTTCACATCATTTGTATACAGAAGGTTCATGGAAAAGTCATTTTTCTATCCTTATTTGTTACTCTTAAGAAACTGCCAGTGTTGGGAACCACCGAGCTGCCCTGTGCTGCAGCGTGGGCAGTGCCGTGTTTTACACATCAGCCACCCAGTTGATTTAATGTACTCAAGTGCAAACAAACAAGCAGAATTCTGGTTTTGCAGATTTAAGTCTTTGAGTAATGCCTGTGGCTTGCTGAAAATCCTTTTTTATTGAGAATTGAATACGGCAGCTCGGTCATCACTTTAATTTGTTTTAAAGGATTTATTAGAATTTGATGGTTTTTCTTTTGCTTGATTTTCATGTATTTTCCCAATAAAATTAAAATCGTTGGAGCTTCCACTAGAGAAGAATTTCATCAATGTGTCAGTAAGAGTATGATTTTAGTAAAACACTTTGGGAAAGTTTCTTACCGAAATCATTTTTTAAACTTTGTAGGAGGCACAAGGAATTCATGTGTATAGAGAGATGGAAATTACAACACTAACAATGCAGCGGAGCTGATCTCTAGTATTTTTTATTTACTAGAGTACTCTTCTGAATTTGTCTGCTTTGCCTTAATACAACAGAGACGCAGCTCTCTCCTCTGTTTCTTATGCACATCCAGGCATTCATGCAAAATCTTTATATTAACAACTTCTCTTGGCAGCATTTGAGATAGCATTTTAATACTCACTATAAGCCTGAAACATTCAGACACCTAGAATAAACCTGTAATTTTTCATTCACAATGCCATTAAAAGGCAGAAGGTGAATTTAAATCAGCCTTCACTTGCTCCGTTCCTGGGAGCCCGGGAAGCTCTTTCCAGCTACCCAGCTGCCGCAGCCACGACACGATGCCGAACACAAACTGTACCGGTCACAGCACGCAGGTGGGTCTGCGCAGGTCCATTGCTGGGGCCTGGGGGACGTGGCCTTGGGTGCCACCGAGCTGGGGGCACCGGCAGCGGCGGAGCCGAGCACGTGCCAGAGTGTGACATTTGGCTCCCTGTGCCAGTCTTGAATTTTGCGTAGCTCGGTGTAAGAGCCTCCGTTCCAGCTTGTTTATGAGTCATTGCAACGTGTCCTTTATCTTTCAAACGCACCCCCCATCATCATGGCACGCTGTAGCCATAACGCAGATCTTCTCTACAAGGCAGCTCTCATCACCCAGCACAGCGGAGAATTAGCAAAGTCCCCTGGAACAGCACAGGGAACATCAATAACATCAATCAAACCTAAGGGGCAATAGAGAAATACTTCTTTCTGCTGACAGACCCTGAGGATTTGCATGCGGGACAATAATTAGACAAACAGGGTTCCATTAATTACCCCACCGAGTTTTGGGAATCTCATAGACTGAATACCATCCTCTCATAGGCTGGCAAGCTATATAACATGCTTTCAATGTACCTTTATCACGGCCCTCAATCCGCTCCATCGCGTCCGTTTTCGATAGGTGACTGGTCTCCACCAACTGCGTGTTATCAGCAGGAGCCAGCTCCCGATGGCAGCGAAAGCCCCTCGCTCCTGGCAGCGGGGAAACTTCAGAGGGAGGTGCTGATGTTGCAGTTCTACGACAAGATCTGTTCATTCGTTCCCTTGTTAATCTTCGTTATCCTGAAACCCCAGAGGTATTTTTGCCGTCCTTGCAGCTATCAGCCAGCTCTGCAGAGCACTGAATCTCTTTCCTGAACTCTGGAGCAGCATCGTACCAAATGGGGTTGATCCAAGAGAAGCTCTTCCAAAATTAAGTAGCTGATATGATCATCTTTTGCTTTCACAGTTTGCTTCCAGTGCAACCACAAACAGACTAGCTACTTGTGGGGCTGCTAACACTGCTTTAACCGTGCTTGCTGATAACAAAAAGAGGCACAGCATGGGAGGAGAAGGTTCACACTACGGATCGCAAGGCAGTGACAAACGTTATCAGGAAAATGTGCCAAAGAGGCCAGGGCTCAGGAAATTACAGTTCCAGATTTGCACGTATCCTACCAGAGCAATACGCATGGCAGGAGTGGCACAGGACAGATATAAATACAACGCAGAGTACTTAAAGGGGAGAAGTCTCTGCAAAGCAGGAGCAGTAATTCGTAGTGTACACGTTGGCTTCACGGCCACAATTGCACTGTGTCAGGTAAAGCGTATTCCAGCTCAAAACAAACTCACCTCCCCTGCCTTCCCACAAGTCAGACCTCATCCTGACAATAAATAGTCCTTCCACATATTTTTCATTGGGATCCAAAACTCATTATGTTTGGTCCTTATAGGTACAAAAAGCGCTTTGAAATATAATTTTCAAAAATCTAAAGGGAGAACAGCTAATATATATATATAAATCAAAGGTATTCTAATAATAAAAAAAATCTAAGCTTAAAACCTTATTTCATGAAGCTTGAAATAAAATATACCTTATTTATGTCTGTTTCAAAGTGTTATACTTTCCTTTGGTACTCAACTGTAATAAGATATAACTTCATGCACTCTGTAGGTATTAAGGGAAATATAATATGTACCTGCATAGGAATTCCGCTTTGGTTTAGAAAATTGTCTGCCTCCCACAAATTACGCTGTGCCAGTACAAACGTTTAAAAATAAATTTAAAATATCCTGCTAGGCAGTGAAAATTACTTAAAATGAACGTTTGGGATAAGCTGTATGATCGACATATGAAAACACTAGGCGTGAGCCACATCCAACATGGAAATGAAACACTATTACCAAAATGCAAGTGCTATCAGGTCTGCATTCCTGAGCTTCCCACGAAGATCCAGCCTAAATTAATATCCAGCAAGAGAAACCGAATGCTAAGAAATACAAAGTAACGCATACAGGAGAGGAAAGCGTGAACTACCCAGATCCCTTATGAGTTTCAACATTAATTGTAGCAACTCAGGAAAATGATGGGCATCATTTCCAGCAGCTAAGAGCAGACCTCTCTTCGACGTGAAGCACCAGCTGAAACAGCAAACAAAACATTAGGATGCATAAGTGGGATGAAGAATAATATAGAAAAGATTATAATGTCATTATATAAATCCCTGATTCACTCTTGCCATCTGAAACGCTGTGCTCAGTACCTGCCATCGTCTCAGAAAGCATCCTACTGGACTAAAGGGCTTTAAGAAAAAGGCAATAAGAATCACTATTGACATGGAAAACTTTTCCAGCAAAGTAAAATTGTTTACCTTAGAGAGAAGGCAAACACAAGAAGACATAATTAAAATACACAGATTTACTAATGACAGAGGG
Source organism: Sagittarius serpentarius (assembly GCA_034782735.1). Taxonomy (NCBI): domain Eukaryota; kingdom Metazoa; phylum Chordata; class Aves; order Accipitriformes; family Sagittariidae; genus Sagittarius; species Sagittarius serpentarius. The sequence continues at coordinate 39,520,315 of JAVKLA010000084.1, forward strand.
ATGGTGGTATCCTGTTCTGTAAGTCTCATGATGTGAGAATTTGGGGGCAGTGTGTGAAGTTGAAAGGTTACAGACCGGGAAAAGTATTTCTTCCAATACAAGACTTAATTAGACAGTTGAAATCGTCACCACAAGGATACCACTGCAGCCCAGGACTTAGTCAGATGCTAAGAAGAACTGTGTATTTTTTCATAGGTAATGAGGGCAAAGTTACAATATTAATTTAGAAAAAGGAATTCAGGTATTAGAATTAGACAATTTCTAACCGGTTAGGCTCAGATATTTTCTAGAGTGCAAGTTATTTTGTCTTGCTGAACACTTGAAACTGCTTGAAAGAAATTTAATTGCTTTCTTCATGTCTAGTCAGACAGAGGACACAGTCTGAAACCAAACACTGGATGGGCTGAAGCTCAAATCAATCCTCTTTGCCAACACCTACATTTAAACAGTTCTTCACTTCTGTTCAGTGATTTGGAAGCTTCTGGTTATATTTCAGATTCAATGTTTAGTCCTGTTACTTTCTGAAGAAGTCTGTATGCATCAGAAACACGTACCTACTCATCTGTGGCTACCCCAAGGGGAGCTGCAGTAAGAATTAATGCCGGTGGCAGCAGTAGCTGTAGGAGAGACAATATTCAGTGTAAAATATCCATAGAGCAACACTGGGATCCCAGCTTCAAAATTTAAACTCCCCAAATTTAAACAAGGGGTCCTGGAAAGGAAGAAAGTGAGAGCAGGGTCAAAAGTTCTAAAGACCAAAATGACCCAGACAGGCCCAGAGAGCAGCCACCACCACGAGGGCCGAGGCGGACTGGGGAATAGGAACAGTCATTGGGACGACAGAATTTTAAAAGACCTTTACACCCCTTTGGTTATATTATGGACACTACAGGTTTTGGCCTATTTGTCTTTCCGAAGGGGATTTAACTGATCTTAATTCTATCCCATACATTCATGGAAAAAAAAATAACTTACTAGGATGGCTCTAACCCGGATCTGAAGGCTCTCAGCAGCACCTGCACCTCTCCATTGCAGGAGCTATCAGCAAGATCCCATAACATGCTTACATCTTTAACTCTTTTCCTCTTCCCTTTCCAGTTCATTCATTCTTCTGTGCACCTCTGCAGTCTTCGTGCTGTCTGTGCTATGGCTAGCCTCTGCCTCTACACTGGGAGTTCAGGCGTTACAGTCTCATCATTCAAGAGAACTGCAAGGTGCTAATTTCTATAGCTACAATTCTGTCAATTTTTTAACCGTTCGCAAGTATTTAATATTTTAAAATACATTCCAAACTACAAATAACGCAAGCAAGCGTATGAATAATATATCTGATGTAAATGCCGATTGCTTGGTGGTAAGGAAAAAAATACGAACATTTTTTCTATGTTCTTAGTTGGATCAATGTGAAGGATTGATTAATTTTTGAAGTAAGGGCTGAGATTTCTCTCATTGGTTATTGATGTGGTAGCTGCAATGTTTCATGTGAACAGTCTGGACTTTGAATCTACATGCAAAAATGTCTTTTTTTTTTTTTAACCATCTCATGATACTGCATATTTTTAATTCCATTTCTGGCTGGATATGAAAATTAGCAAATTGTCTTGTTTTGAGCTTGTTCAGTGGACGAAAGGATGCATATTCTTCTCCCAGCACAGCCAAATTCAAATGTGCAGTCTGAGGTTTTGCCAGATGACAATGAACCTCATGTGCTGTTTAACAGAGTTCTCAAATTGATTACCAAGCAATCTACAAAAGGTAAAGTGACGTAGCTGGGACTGACCTAAATAGTGAAGACAATACTGTCAGTGTTGATAAATTCTTCAAAGTATAGTACATAAAGGCTCACATTTCAGTAATGATGTCCATTTCCAATCCAGTGTACAATGTGATAGAGCCGCAATAAATAATTTGTAGCTGTTTTTCCTTTTTGTGCCCTGCACAGAATAACGGCTAGAATAGCGGTTAAAGTCTGAACACATTTTAGTTTCATTTAGCTTACTGTACAAGACTACTGCCAGAACTGTAGTTTCTCTATTCCATTTATTTTCAGTCCTAAATAGTAAGATGCAATAGCAGCTCTGGAGATGTGGCGGGTTGAGCCTGGCTGGGCACCAGCTGCCCACCAAAGCTGCTCCATCACTCCCCTCCTCAGCCGGGCAGGGGTGAGAAAATGTAACAAAAAGCTCGTGGGTCGAGATAAGGACAGGGAGAGATCTCTCACCAGTTGCTGTCACAGGCAAAACAGACTTGACTTGGTGAAAATTAACAAGTTATTGCCAATCAAATCAGAGTAGGGTAATGAGAAATAAAATCAAATCTTGAAACACCTTCCCTCAACCCCTCCCTCCTTCCTGGCTCAATCTACTCCTGATTTTCTCTCCCTCCTCCCCACCAGCAACGCAGGGAGATGGAGAATGGGGTCAGTTAATCACATGTTGCCTCTGCCGCTCCTTCCTCCTCAGGGGCAGGACTCCTCACACTCTGCCCCTGCTCCAGCGTGGGGTCCCTCCCAGGGGCTGCAGTCCCTCAGGCACAGACCGCTCCAGCGCGGGTCCCCCGCGGGGTCACAGCTCCTGCCAGCAAACCTGCTCCGGCCTGGGCTCCTCTCCCCACGGG
>JAVKLA010000084.1:39523195-39533980 GCA_034782735.1 Sagittarius serpentarius
GGGGCTGTCGCTCGCACGTGTGCTCGCTCCTCTCGCCGGCTGCAGTTGCGCAGGTTCTTTTCCCTTCTCAAACCTGTCACATCCCAGAGGTGCTACCACCGTCGCCGATGGGCTCGGCCTTGGCCAGTGGCGGGTCTGTCTTAAAGCCAGCTGGCGCTGGCTCTGTCGGACATGGGGGAAGCTTCTGGAAGCTTCTCGCAGAAGCCATCCCTGTAGCCCTCCTGTTACCAAAACCTTGCCATGCAAATCCAGTACAGGAGACAGCAAACACATAGATCAAAGCTTCCGGACTCCCATCTAGGACAGCCGAAATCTGATACACAATGTACAGCTAGAATTTGGGAGACAGAGAAATTCTTGAATTTCAGAGGTGAAATAACTTATAGAAAGCTTACCTTTATTTTATACATTCAGGATTTTTCTAGGTCCTTTGTCCTGTCCTCTAGATCAGCACTGTATAATGGAAATAACTCAGAAGCCTATCTAAAGGGGTATAATTAAAAAAAAAAAAATGTAGAAAGAAGACAGTTGATGCTTTTCTTTTCCTATTAAGGAATACTTCTCCTACAAAGCGCTTTTTCTCTACACACAAAGGTAACTATTCATCCCAGCCTCTAAAACATATTGGCGTATGTAGGACCTCTATCACTGCAACAGTTTATTCCTAATGCTCTCAGCCTTCCTAGTTCTCCCTCATTCAACATCGTATTCCTGACACTTTTTAAGAAAGAATAAACCCCTGTGAAGGTATCTCACACACCAGTTTTCAATGGAAAAAAAAAAAGGGGGGGATTTAATATTAATCATTATTAATATAATCTTTCCATTATCCTAAATTAAGACTTATTCCAGCTAATCTAAAAGAGGGTTAAATTAAAGCTGCTTGAGATGGCTGGGGAGCTGCTGCAATCTCACCTCGGGAGATCTCTAACCCACCTTCCGCATGTCTCCAGGGGAACGTTTCCATTAACAGAGTGATTAATGCCACCAAGGCAGCATCCTCGCGCCTTGAGCATTCTGGTACAGCGGCAGTAATATGACTAAAGAATATTTCGTAATAGTACAGCCTTGTTATTCTAGCTGTCAAGAAGCTACTTTGAGGGCACACTGACCACTTAAAATTCATTAACAGAATAAGCAACTTCAATAGTGACTGATTAGCATCCTTTGCAGAACTCTGTTCCTATTTTAAGTTGCCAAATGCTCATTTCCATTTTGTGCAATTACATACTTACTTATGTGTTACATAAAATTAAATCAATGGCTTTATGGTTTAAACACTGTTGATGTTGCTACTGCATCACGAATACGAAAGCTGGGAATTATAAAGTGGACCTGGGAGCTCAGAGCAATGGTGCAAAATAACTTCAAAGTTATACCTCACTACTAATGCTCTCCATGGGCAGACAGATATTTGTTCTGAGATTTTTAAATGTCACCTATCTTTCTCAGCAGATTTTACATAGTATTTTTTCACAGATATATGTCTTTTTTCTGTCAATCTTTCTCAGGCACGTCAATACATACCTATCATTCTTATCTTACTATTTTTACTACGGTGTTCTTATTTGAACCTTAATTTGATTATATCACTCTAATAAACAACATTATTAATTGCATAGTTCCTTATGTTATTCTGATAAATTAAGCTGTATCTCATAAGTATAATAATTTTTAGAAATCAATATTCACATTGTTTACAGACAAGAACCTCAGAATTGGCTTGGTTCTCTCAATAAATACTATATTTCCAAATATTTCTAATAAACTCTGCTCCCAGCTTTCCTGAAACACATTACCCACGATGCCATCTAAATATACGTAAAATATTAATCCAAATATCCAAAAACATACGTCTCAGCCTCCTCAGAAATGGGTTGGACACTTCTGCAGGCATCTATAAAACTCGCAGTAGAGCTCACAATATGTACACGAGTGTCAGCACTAGACTTCAAAACGTGTGTGACTTAGTTGACTTTCACCAGGAAGGCTGAGTTCAAAAAAGACCTGGGTGACAAAGAATAGCTCCTGGGTCAGCTTTGTACTTGATATAATCCAGATTTGTGTGCAATTCCACCCCACTCAGCTCTAGGAAAGTTGTGTCTCTGAGAACACGGTCTTCACTTCTGAGCTCTTTCTGTACAAATTAGTATGGGTCTGCATCAAACTACTACAGGCAGCCTACCTTTTGTGCACCCTTCCACATGTGAAATGAAGTACCGATTTCCTGGAACATAATTTATGGAATATAGCCTTCTATGAGATATGCAAATCTGAAGATAAAAGAGCAAATGCAATTTAATTTTCCATTCCTTTTTAAACATTACCAAAACCTGAAGCAAAAGTCCTGCAAGAACTCCTACAATAGAAAACACCATGAGCCTGGTTGTTATGACCTATCTCAGAAAACTGAACCAGGGGAGGAAGTATTGTATCAGAAGGAGGCACAGCCTTCAGAGGATGAAAAATGGAAAGTCATTGTTGTCTTCAGCCCGGAGCAAAAACTGTATTCTTCAGTATGGTGCATAAACTATAAATTCCTGACATTAAAAAAAAAAAGTTTAGAATCAAACTAAAATAGAACTGAAAAGGAAAAGGGACCCCAACCATTCATTTTGAAAATGTTTCCTTGGAATCACTAATGACGGTTCAGTCCCTGATCTGGTTCCCATTTCTTGGCATGGCACTTTTGGCCCCGACCAGCAAGAGGAACAGGAGCAAGCTCCACTAGAAATAAATGGTTGGAAGTTTTAATTATAGATTAACTACACTGCACATAGACCCATAAGAAGGAATTAGCAATCAAAAAAGAAAAAAAACCCCATTGGTAAACAGCCACGACAAACTGTAGAGCTGAGCTGCAGGAGAGCTGCTGGGGCACGGTGGTGGGGACCGAAGGGAGGTTTCACCATCCCTGCTCTCAGGGCTGAATAACTATTTCCATCCCAGCTGCTACTTTGCATACACTCTGGGCTTGAGGATTAAGGAAGCATGGCAGTGCTCCAGATAAACTTTCTGGGAAAATTAAGGGGCTCCTTTCATCAATATTTAATCATCATCCCCCCCCCCATATTTTAGCTTGGACTCAGTTCTGCTAATTTTGCTATATACACTCACAGGCCTTGATTTAAGCAGCATGTGCCACATGTACAGATGCCAAAAAAGAAGAAAATCCTTTTCAGTCCTCAAATGACAAAAACCAGTGGTGCAGGACAGCAGTAAACACTAGCAGTTGGTTTTTTGGCCCTAGTTCCTCAACAGGGATCCAAAATGCAAATATGATTTTGGAACAAAATTCTGAAATCCAGGCACTGCCCTCATAAACACCAAGAGACACGAAGAAGACTTCAACTACCACCAAAGAATTTTGGGTAGGTTTTTTTGCTATGATCCCCTCCCAAATTAAAGCTATTCTTTCAACAAAATGTCAGTTGTAAACACTAAATCTATTGCATGAGTGATGGTTCGTTCATGGTAGAGATTGCTCAAGAACAGCACAAAATGACCCTCGCGATGCTGGCAAAGTCAGTGTCAGCTTGAATTACAAGTTAGATTAATCTAAGTTACACAAGTTATATCCCCTAAAAGCTGATCCAACTTGTGCACTAAATTATTTGGCAAGGTTTCTCTTTCTGAATCAGACTGGTTGATTTGATGCCTTTTTTGCCCACTCTGCCATTTTCTCCCATGATTCAACCTTCTCTCTCAGTTTGTGTTTCAGGAAGCAGCAGTGACCAGGAGGAACCTCATCTTGCTTTTCCTCCCACATCAACATCTTGTGAAGGTTCTCCATGAGTTTTGCTTGGCTGGAGAAAGCACGATGAGGCCTCCATAGGGGCTGAAAGAAAATATCTAGAATAATACTGCGTGGGTTAAATGGGTCGAGTAACCAATTTAACACTCCATATGCAATCATTTCTTCTAAAATCCAATCCCATTTTGGGGGGGAGGGGGAACCCCACACATTAATCTACCACTTAAATCTGTTCCAACATGTATTTAACTACCAGAGGGCGGAAGTTTTAGCAGAGCATCTCAACATTAACTTGGCCTAAATACCTATAATATTAGCATTTTACTTAGCAATTAACACAATTTACACTATGGAGCTTATTTTCTTCCCAAAAATCAATTCCTCTGCTCTGTATATGTTCCTGAGGAAAAAGATAAAATCTATTTCCAAAGACTTTTATAGAGCAAAATCATTTAGTTACTGGATGGGCTTAGCTACCATGCTGTGAGGTGAAATCTTAGATAATGTACTGATGTCTTTACAGTTTCTTTCTTTAAGCACTATTCTTCACAGGCCCTTATTTTACCATAACAAGAGCATTTAATTCAACTACTCAGAATCACTGCTTTTAAGTACATAAGTTTTCTTTTAAGAAAAAATATGTACAATTTATAACTATATAATGGACAAAATAGGAAACTATGGAAAGTTAACATGTTCTAAAACGCATACACAGAGAAAGACAAAAAACCAAAAATGCTGTCTATTGGAAGCTTCACTCCCACCTCATAGGTCTGTAAACCTCAATCACACTGCTTAGGCTTCTCCTCTCCAAACTGAGGCACCGCAGCCTCTCCAGTTTCCCCTCCCAAGCCTGCTCCTCCACTCCCTTATCACTTTACTTACCTTCCTTGATAACTTCTCGAACTTCCCCGAGTTCTTCCCGAGATACAGGAATCAAAACAGCACAGCCTGCTCAAGCTGTGGGCACAGCCAGGGTTTATATAGTGACAAAAGATGTTCTCTGCCTTGTTCTCACTGACTTTTTTCTGCTTTAGTTTCATGTAAAGGTCAAGCTTTATGTAATATACCTAGGACATGCTAGAATTTTGTAGCAGATTCTCGTTTTCAATATGAGCTTGGTTCTTATGCCCCTCCAAAATGAATCTACAGATATACTACAAAATAATTTGCCATTTAGCCTGAAAAGACAGTGGCAGCAGCTGTAGATTTACCTGTTCAGTTATAATCTTCTTCTACTGCAGGACCATTAACAAGGAGAAGATACCGCATAAGCAGAGAAACGGCCGGAGGTGTGCAAGTGGTGTCCATCTCCATCTGATGACGGACGGAGACTTCACTCCTTGATTAGCAGTTGCACAAACTGCAAGATAAGGCTGTTTCCTTCCTGAGCAGACTCCCCAGAGCTTCTGAGTTTCCATGGAGGTCTCAGTAGGGACTAAAGGCAATCGGCCAACGCTTGCTCCAGAGGCAGCCAGGCACCACGGAGAGCCAGTGGTAGGACTTGGACATGGCCAAGGTTGCTTGTGGCTGTCGCTGCTTTTCAACCAGGAATGGGCAGGGGTAGCTGAAGTAGCTCTCTTAGCTACTCTTTACTTAGCAGAACAGACGTATTCCCCCTGCGATGTGTTTCTCCTGCTTGTAACAGATCCTCTCTCCTCCTCCGTCGCCCTGCGAGGTGGAGGCACAAGTTGCACACCAGAGCCCAGCCTGTACTCAGAAAGCACCCTTGCTAATGTGGCTATCCGAAATTACACTTGCAGTGGAAATCAGCTTTTTACTTGGAATTTTATTTTTTTAGAAATTAATTGGAATTATTTTAGTGTATTTGCCTATACAGAAATAAAAACATCTAATTACATCCATTCTCTCAACTTTCAATTCTGCTTGTATTTTAACAAAACAACTAACCCCAGTCTCAGTCTAATGTCACGAAGGGGAAGACAGAAGTATTTTTAATATAATTTAATTCTTAATTACATATAATGAAATGCAAGTCACAATTACACAGCCAGTAAAGAACTTTTCTGTTCTGCAATATAAGTCAGTAAATTCATCATGTCTTACCTAAACAGTTTCAGGTCTTCCCTAAACAATATTTGGAATAGGTTTAAGCATAAATACTAACCTGAATTCTTGACTTGTGGCAGGTCGTTACAAGATATTTACAAGACCCTGCCACAATTTTGTTTCTTAATCCTCAAGCTGCTGAGAAGAGCTTCACTTTTATTCCATGTTGATGTCCTCTGTGGTTTGGGGTGAATATTAAGTGCATTAGGGGTTAAAATTCAGGCTATAGGGACAACGTTCCTGGGCGTTAAAGCAGCACAGAAGGCACTCAAATTGCCCTGTCATGTTCCCTAAGTGTTTTGCCCCTCTTTTTCTTATGACGCTGCCCAGTCTCAGTATCTGAGCTAAAGCCACTGGTCACCCCCATCCTCTAGCACACCAGAAAGGCTGATAGCATCTATTACAGGTTTCCTTCAGGGGGAGCGGAAAGGTAATTTAAACTGTGACAAAGTGTCTTCTACAAATAATAGAACATTTTTTCCAAGGTTCATATGACTTAGATTTAAACCAACCAAAAATCCAATGTACAGGCCATTTTTCTTTTTTTTATTTTGGCCTCAAAGCAGATATGCAACAGTTAGCATTTCTTACTAGCTCAGGGACCAAGTTACTCCTGGCTTGCTCTCACCTACCTCCAAGCTTTCTGCAGCCCTCTGCCAGGCAGGTCAGTATCTTTTTCTCACCTGTTTTGGCAAAAGCCTTGGCACAAGGAAACCCCAAGACCTTTCTGTGACTCTAAGCCAGACCCCTACTGAAGACGTTCCTTACTCAGGTCGCTGGTTTTGCCTTTCCTGCATTTCTCTCCGATATAACAGTCTTTATGAGCCAACTTTACAGCAAATAATCCATCAAAAGCAACACACAGGGCATGCATATTTTCCAGTCTAAAATAATATACATTCTCTTGTTCTGCACTCCTATCTGCATTGCAGGTGGCGAAGTTAGAAAGAGAGCTGCTGAAACACTAATCATCTCAGGTGCAGATGGAAAGGCTTCAGATGGTGGGCAAAGAAGGGGGAACAGGAGGGAGAGGAAGGAAGTAAATCAGGCATATGCTTTTACCTCAATACATCAGAGCAGGTATGCAGCAAGAAGCAATCTGCACATCCCTGCAGGGTTAATAAAGCTCCTTTCTTGGAAGCTGTAATGACAGCCTGTTCTCAAAGCAGACCAGTTCCCAATCAGTAAATAAAACAAGATGCAAAAATTTTAGCTACACAGTGTGTAGCGGGTTTAAAAGAGGAGTTCCAAATTAATTAATACATCATGTTTTGGTCCAGTGCATGGCTGCATTTGGTTCAAGGAAAAAAATTATTATTTTCCACCCTGTGATCACTTTGTAATCTTTAATAAGCAACTACAATTTAAAAGCACCTAGTTCAACAAGTTTACGATGATTGACTGTATCTGCATCAGAGAGATAGCACACCTTCACTAAGGCAGAATAAGGGTGATTGCCCATCACTCCGTGGCATATTTGTAAGAAGGAAATAGAGCATGCAACTAATCCTCCAGAGTGCTGGTATTTTATTTGAGGAGATTTACTCCATGCTCTGTTTCGCCCATCCAAAGAGGCAGTTATTTTAATTCAAGAGATTTCTGTCCAACACTTTTTCCTCCCTATTAAGATTCAGTGCCTTTAATTCGGAAAAACATTCCTCTATTTTCTGTTTGTCTTACGTGAAATTGGGACAGCTGAAATACAAGTTTATTTTATGAGGTGGCACCCACAAGTGAGTTTTTGGGGTTAAACTTAAAACAATGCATATAGTACCCTCAGATTCCTCTGAAGGCAGAGTCAGAGGATTCACAACAGCCCAGAACAGAGCTGTCTTCTTGTTGCTAACAAACCGTATTTTATCGTTTAAAAGTAACAAAATGAGAGCTCAGCACTGTGAGTCAACACTGCATGTAATATTAACATCATGTCCATTATGGGCCTGGGGCAAGACCCATTAAAATCAGGAAGAAACTCCACCGACTTTAACAGGCTTTACATTAGACTCTGCCTCAGAAATTGACGGGGCGAAATCCGGGCCCCGCGGAAGGATAACGTTAGAGGTCCCATCGACTTCAAGGAAACTAGGATTCTTCCAGCTGCAGTTAACTGGCAAACAAAATACTCTAGTTGCCTGCTTACTTGTGTACTGAAGAGCGGTTCGGGTGTATGACTCCTCTGATCCATTATTTACCCTGTGTGATGTTTTATATTAAGGCACGCAGATCGACAGGAAAGCAAGAAAACTAGGAGAATTTCTGAGTATGACTTAAAAGCATTAGTTTGATTCTTAAAATAATAGATCATATTCCCTAACCTTCCTCCTCAGTGTTTTTGAAGACATAAACACAGTATTACCTTTAATGCTTTAAGTCAGCTTAGATTTGGGATGGTTTTTTTTCTTGCTTTTATTTTAGCAACCCCATTAAATTGTGGACTGCACCCAGGAGATCACAGCTAATTATGTGCAACTACTGCTACAAAGGCTTTATTTGCTCTTCAGCTTAATTCGCTGAACAAGATCAGAGTTCTTTCTCTGTTAGGATTTTTTGGGACATATTGCAAGGAGCCAGTTCTTCAACCTGAGAATTAACTCCCAGTCACTGTCAGAGATAAAGTATGTTATTATGCTAGTACTGCATATGAGTATCTATGACTGATTTAAATGATGCCTTGCACAGCCTACTTAAAACACATTTCAATCTCTCTTCATAGCTTGTAATCAGATGTCTAGCACAATCCTCCCTATATAGACATTCAGATCTTTTCTGGTGCCTCCGTGGCTATTCATGGACTATAAACATCATCCAAAATACTCCGTATCAGTAAAGCTACAGCTGAGGGATATTTATTTTCTATTCAGTACACAGTACATAAGTATATATGCAAAGCTCTCTTCTTCAGAGACGATTTCCCACTCTATCATGTAGTCTAAAAGTGTAGCATGACACTCAAGTCACACTTGAGAAAGCAGAGTCAGTTAGGCTAAAAGCCAAAACTTCCCAACATGCAAGCCCTTTTAGCCAACGCCACTCGGCTCTGCTGAGAGATGAGCTACCATATTTAGTCTGTCTGGTCTAAGGAGATTATTACTTGCATCTAGGAAATTAAAGGTCTAAGCCCTGACACCAGCCCCAGACTCTCCCATCTGATCTTGTCTTCCTTCATCCAGACTGGCATAAAAGCATTTTTATCTGCTGAGCAATTGTTCTCTGTTCTCTCAACCTCATATAGCTCAGGTACCAGAGGGCACGTTGACACCCTAACCGTGATTTCTGTTTATCGCATATATGCGGAAAGCCCTTAACTGTTCTTAATCAGTTCCTTTCCTTTCCCTTCTTCAGCAGAGATCCTTGCTTCTGGATCCCCGCTTTGCCAGAGGCCGGCTTGGCTCAGGTGGGCAGCAGGACTAGGAGCCGGTGGGACAGGACAGGCACGGACCAACACACAGCTCACGGTGGGCTGGAACCTCAGCTGTAGGCACAGGCTGTCCCCTTGTCCAGCTCCTGAGGAATCGTGCCGCTTACAAGCTTTGATTTATTATGGAGAGCCTCGGCATTAACATTTTCTATTTAAATCAGTAAAGTAGAATTTTCCAGCATACTTCTTTGGTGACGGTTAATGATAAACAACGATACACAGCTTCCTGGGGAGGACCGATGGCCCCAAAGCTTAATTTCAGCATGCTATATTTTATGAAAGAGTATAAAATAGTAAAGAAGTACCTGCTATACGTGACTATACAGGACTTGCCATCAGCCTGCACTAATATTTATTGATATAGTCCTGCTCACGTGATACCTTTATTCCACTCAAAAGATGGCTGCAACAGTCACAGGCAGACCTAGAAAGGTGCTAAAACATTCAGAACAGGAAGAGCACAAACCTGCTGCTTATGGGCCGCTCTCGCTTCAAGCAGCAGAAGCTCCTCTGCCTTCCTGCCCCAGGAATTTGCCAGGTTTATGGCTACCGCTTGTCAAAGTCGAAGAGCAGACGATGTAGCAGCCTTTATAAAAGGATAGCAACATGACATTTCAAATAATGAGAGCAGCCTGACCAACACTGACTTTCTGCCTCAGCTTTTACTATTCAATTGCTGGAAAGGAAGACGGGGAATACCCCGGGAGACACTTCTACCAGTAACCACATGTGCAGGACTTGGACTTGCTCAAATACGAAACTAAAATACTAATATACCAAACTAAAAAGCAGTCGCTCCTACTGAAGGTTCATGCTGTCCTCCTCAAGGACATTTTTCTACCTCACCCTGGATACAAACATATGTTCTGCACTTCTATTGCGTTTCGTAATATTCTAAATGGCAAACTACATTATTAAAATATTTAAAAAGCAAAGCCTAACTTCCTTTATAATTTGAGATTCTGTTTTCATATAGTAGGAGCAGATGTGCAAATGTTTGTTTACTCAGTTCCTGATAGTAGGCATTTGCTAGCAGATGCATGAAATTAATTTCTGCCCTAGTATTAAAAATCATTTCCTTGATTTAAATGTCTCTGATAAAGAAACAGTATCATAAAGTACTTTAGCTGATGAAGCAGCACAAACAGAAACAATACTTGCTATTTTAGGATTGCTATTTCTATTTGCTTAGATTGCATAGTGCGTCTTTCAGGAAAACAAATAATTATTTGTAAAGTCTTCCATCCAAACATTTTCCTTTTGAATGTGTTTCCAAGAGCAACACAGGAGAATGTTCATTTTTAACTGTAAGAAAAATAGTTTTAGCATCATCCTCTGATTTCTGTAGGTTTCACACAGTCAAAAGAAAATGTAGGATTTCATTCTCTCCCCCCCCCCGCCTTTTATCAGTTTATAGAGAGCACTGTGCAGCTGCAGAAAAACCTTATGATATTACTAGTGTACTTTTATTTTGGCCTCAAGTATGTGTCCGCAAGAAGCCTTTGCGGCAGACAGAGAGCAAGCAAGGGGACTTGGTACAGAA
>JAVKLA010000084.1:39533989-39548087 GCA_034782735.1 Sagittarius serpentarius
GAAGCAACGCTCTGCTTGGGCTCCTTGTTGGTTTGTGGAGTTTTGATGTTTACAACAGGCTTTCAGAGAATTTCTGATGCACCCAGCTATGCAGGTACGTGTGGAAGAGAAGACACGACAATTTGGATCCTGCCTATACTTCAGGGATTCCCAAATACTTGAACCTTCAGCTTCTGTGTTTCTTAAGAGCTCTAACTGCTAGCATGGTTTTACCTGATATAAATCCATCCTTTTTAACCAGAAATGCCTCAATAAGAGAAACGGGGGGAAAAAAAAGTGGATTTGCATTTTCCCACATGATCCACTCATCCAGTCTATAGACTGTCCCTAGACACAGGCAGGTAGAGCCTGAGCCTTCGTGCAGCCTCCGGCCCGATAAGCTCTCGTGGTAGTTATTCACGGAGCAGGAAGGGAACACCAGGTTGAAAAATTATTTCATGGCTTAAGCATGGACTAGGATAGGTATCAAAAAAGTCTTCTGGAATTTTTAGAACCAGGGAAAGGAAATTTGACCCATTTTATTATTACAAGTCTCTAATGATTTTGCTATTCTAAATAAATAAATAACTGAAAAGAATTGTCTGGTTTCTGCAACAAACCTTTAACCCTCAGCGGGGCATTATTTCTCAAGTGGCTTAAGCAAGTAGGAATTGCAGAACTGGAGCAAACACAGCATAGTTGGTAAAATGACAGTCCAAACTACACTGATGAATTTGTTACTTCTTATTTATTTATGCAAGGCCTATACACCTATATTTTGGCATATGCATCCTATTCCTAATATATACAGCTGCATTTCACTCACATAAAATTTATAGCTCATTTATTTGCTTAATTTCAGGTGACAAAGTAACTTTAAACCATCAGTTCCATCAGTCACCACCTGTGAGAGTGTCACCTATAAATCCATCGATTCTAACTAATCTGACACAGACGTTAATGAAGTTGATGTATGACTCCTTGTCATTTACGATGTTCCTATTCAGTAGATACAGTTCCTAAAATGCAACTGGTTTAATACAGACTGCTGCTCCTTTTCACAGCCTCTCAGTGCTTCACCATGCCCTGGACTGCCTACAGTGGCTGAAAGTGTACCTAGCAAAAAAAAACAAAGAAGAAACCTCCCCCAGAAGACTCCAACAACAACAACAGAAAAACAACAAAAGAAAAATAGAAGTATAACTTGTTTCTGCCCTGTATTATGCAGCCCTTCCAAGCCATAATGCTTTGTTAGATTCCAGCTTAGTACTAGCATCACTGCAGGGTTATACAAATACAATAATAAAAGCATAGACACACAGAGCTCATTTTATGAAAAGATCCCATAGCACTTTACAAACATTAATTAATTAAGCTTCACAACACACCACTCCACACTTGAAAACTATTTATCTGTGTACTACTTCTCCCTGCTCAGGTGCTAGTGGGTCTGTCGCTGGGTCACTGCGGATACTGTCCCATGGCGGCACAGCAGATAATTAAATAAATATTCCTCTAAAAATATTGGTACAGTTTCATGCTAACAGTATCATTCTTCCAGACACATGACCTGGGAGGGCAGCAGCTCTGCAAGCCAGGCTGCCATTGAGCACATACCATCACATGTCTTAGCAGCAGCAGTCGTTTGGGTCCTCCCCACCGGCCCTGACCTCAACCCTACAACCACGTTTTAAAAGTGCCCTCAATTAGCGATCGGATTTACAGCTCCTGCGAGTCCCAGGGAAGGGGATGAAATGACAACTAGTGCCTCCAGAGGAGTTTGGCTCGGGGTCCACCCTGCAATCTCAGACTGTCGCTTAGGGCGCTTCGCAGAGAAACAGCGAACTTGTGAGCATGGCCCTTACCAAAGCGGAGACCCTGCGGCTCCGGAGGGGTCTCGGGGGGCTGGCCACGCTCAGCACTCCCCTGACAAACCATCCTGCTGGGGACAGTGACACGGGCAGGGTAAACAATTCTCGGGGGAGCGCTTTGGGATATCTTACAGGGAATGTCAACTTCACTGAGCCCTTGATGCCAGTGAAGTGCCTCGGTGAAAGGCTATGGAGGGGTCCTGCTGCCCTGCCTCAGACTCACAGGGTATTTTTTGCCGTGTCCCGCCCCGCCGTGTCCCTAATCCCTCGCAGAAGCTGGCTGCCTCAGGAGCCGGACCTGACCCTTGTAATAACAGTGCAGGAAAGGCTGGCACGAGGTCTGTTATAAACACATCAGAAATTACTTCACTTGCCTAAATTTTATCTCAGGTGAATCTCTCTGGTGCTTAGCAACACCTTATATTAAAATTCTGGTTTAAAATACAGTGTTAATTAAGCAATTAAGGATGGTGAGGCTTATTTTATGGCATCATTTACTCATAGTTAGACTGTGCTGTAAGGTTAACTGCATGAGGCATGTTTTATGGCCTTATGAAATGCTGTCTTCCTTTTCTTATTGCTTTTATAACAGATTATAATGAATTCTTCTTTCTTTATTTAAATTTTTTTTTTTTTGATAACTAAGTGGTCTTGTTATAAGATGCTGTCAGCTAGAGTTTAGCTACAGTTAGAAGACACATTTGCACTGTGTATTAAATGAAAGCACACTAAATAAAAAAAAGCAACCTAGAAAAAAACAGCAGCAACATTCACTACAACTTTAGAAGTATAAAGGATTTGGCATGGAGAAAATAGTGCGCTACAACTTGGAACACGAACGTATGTATTGGTAGCAGACACATGCATTGCTTATGAGATCAGTAAGGTACAGAGCCATTGGGTAAGGTATATGGTTCAAAATGACAGACATTAGCCAGAAAACATCCGTTTCAGGGATGGTGGGACCAAATCAGCAGCGACGTTTCTTATTATGAGCTGTTTTCTACCGAAGAACCAAACAGAAGTACTGCTCGATAGAACAAAATGAGTTTAGTGCAAAGGCACGTGATGACTCAGCTCCCAGTCAATCCCTGATCTGACCTAAACTGTGCAATGAACATTCCTCAACATTTGTTATAAGGGCAAAGTAGGAAGAAAATAAAGTAATATTTCTTTTAATAAAAAGATTATTCACTTTATTGACATACCTGTACGTGGGTATGATTAATACGTTAAATGTGAATAATTTATCAGAATGTATTTGGAACAATGTGCATGCCTAGAAATATTTTTAAATGCTCCTGTGATGCATTTTAAGCAAAACAGAAGAAACGCAGCCATTATCCATCGCACACCCTACTAGAACACCGAAGCTCACCTTCCTTTTCTAAAAATATGTAAAGAAAGCACAGGCTGCAGGAGTGACAACAGGTTAGTTCTGAAAATAAGTAACTGGCGGCAGTGGTAGGCAGAGGGCAGGACACGTGGGGCTCTCCCGCAAGAAATACAGGCTCTCGTGGGATGTGGGTATGGACTGAACTGAAAGACGAGAAGAATGAAGGAGTCGTACAAATTGTTACCTGCACAAATCAGTTCAAGATTACCACAGGGACTGTTTAATTTTCCCTTTGCAACTCCCGTTCTTAACTGGAACGTGTGCTGGTGCTTATGCCCCTATGGTCCCTACTACCAACAGGGAATCACACTAATGTACCAAGTCTTGCAGACTGCGTGAGCTTGAAATAGCGCCTGCGTCTAACTCCAGGGAGGATTATCTCAGCCTGTGACTGTGGCTTCTAGGTGCCATCTCAGCAGAAGAAATATTAACAGTAGTATCACTCATAATGACTTAAACAAACCTCCAAGTCTAGCGTGCCATGGGCAGAGCGATCACAAGAGACTAGTAAATGGATTTGGTGAATATTAACACAGAGATATGGGGCAGAGGAATAAATGGCTGTGAAGGGTTGTAACACTCAAGAGCCTGTAAGAGACAATCAGAAGATTTGTGGCAAGTGTTAATTAGTACCAAGCTATAGATGAGCATTCCCATCGATCTCAGGAGGCCCAGGGAGCCCTTTACCTTCAATTACTGCTCCTGCTCTCCGGACTCGGGAGCTGCTCAGACACTGCTGGGCAGCAGCAGCACACACGTGCAGAGGCAGATGCGCTGGGAAGGCACCTGGGAATCCGGCGACGTGGGGTGAAGGAGCCCTTTGCAAGACTCCAGCAAACACGCTCGCAGGTCTAAGAGCTCAGCTCCTCAAATATAAAATACAAAATGAAAGCAGGACAGGATGGCAACGTGGGCGATGATGAAAGTACCCGGCCCTGCCTGCTGGAGCTTAAACCTGCTCTTGACAGAAAGACATTTTCGCAGGCAATAGTACTGAAGATGCCCTTGCAGCCTAATGTACCTATATTTTGTACTGCTCATCTGCTTTATTAGGGTGAGCCCATACCCATAAATTTAGCCATCCAAGAGGGGACTGCCTCGCGTATTCCCATCCTGCCCACTGCAACAATTAGCACCTCAGGACAGGGATTGTTTCTTCCACCACATTCATGTCTTGCTCAGCCTTCATTTAGACAGTGCTTTTAGTAGACATAACTATTAGCAATAGCCTGCTAAGAAGATTACGTGTATACCTATTGCATTCTAGCTCCCTTCACTCATTATTTTCTTTGAAATATTGCTACAGGAATGGGCTAGGAAAAAGCTTTACTTTGCCATCTCTGTTTCAGGAAGTGACATTTTCAGTATCACATCTAAGTAATCAATAACTAGTAATCAGTAATCAATATTTAATTGAGCATTCCTCCAAAATTGCTGGCATATTGTACCATATCAGATATGAAGTCACTATAAATACGCTGTTTAATAAGTATCTTCTCATTAGAAGTCACCAGAGGAAAAACTTAAAAGAATTGATAAACATTTAAAAAACCCAATGCAAATTTTAAGGTATTTGCCGTAGGATACACATAGAAAGGCCTAGCTTTGACTTTTTGACCTGTAAGCAAAATTTTCAGCATATTCATGTCATCAGTTGAAATAGACTCAAATCCTTCCTTATTTTTGTTTAACTTTATTCAGGAAAACTCTCAAACAAGTTTTCTTCTGAAGCTGGAGTATCAGTGATCTTGTTACAAGTCTTAAGGCATAATATGCATTCATTTAAACTTTACCATAGCAGAATGAGTCTTCACAGCAGACTTCTTACTCCATAATGACACACTAGTGATTTCTTGAGACAAATAAAATGTCAACACAGATTTTACATCAAGCTCTTTACCAATCACAGATCCATCTGCTTCTGCTGCATTTACCTTCTGTCTGCAAAATATTCATCTGTACCATGGGGAAATCCCCTACTGAAAACCTTAGATCCCTTTCCCTTTCTAGTTCACTAACAGACATCCTACATTTCCCTTTAAATTCTTAAATTTGTGATAAATGGAATTTCTCAGCTGAGGACACCCCTGTGGTTTCAGAGCAACCGTACAAGGTTTGATCCCCTTAGATTGTTGCAGCAAATGTAAAACCAGTTTAAAATGCTGTTGCTACTTGGGTAAACCTTAGATCACCAAGCTTTTGCAAACAGAACTGAGATAAGGCAGAAACCTGTATATATGAGACGGGTGGTTGAAAATGTATCAAATTAACTTACACAAACTCCTAAAATTTGGCATAAACAACATTTAGCCATAGCATCTAACCACATATATAAAATATCATACACATAAAGAGCATAAGAATTGAGTAGTCAAACCGCTTCTCAGAGAAGTTGCAATTTCCTCTGTGCTTGCGCTAACCATCCAGTTCTCGCCTAAACCAAGGCTCAATGCAATTCCCACTCTGCTCCACATGTATTAGGGGGAGAACACGTGGCCCTTCTGGGAACAGCAGCCTACATTCCCTTTTTCGTGCTAACTTCTTCTAACGGACCTGGGGCTGTGCTCACACGGTGCGCGCGCTGCCACAGCTTGCATGCAAAGCCCACAGGTACACCCCCAGGAGCAATTTCCAGAAAAGCCTACCACGAATCAAGCCACTGAGGGGGTCATAAGTGCATTGAGCTCATTGCTCCCTTTTTCCCTAGCTAAATTACACTTTCTGACACAAGGATGTTAACAGATAGCAAAGAATCACGAGGTGCCAATGCATCCCTTTTGAAGCACGCAAAAACCGCCAACAGATGTCATTGCTGCTCATACAGCACTGAGCTTTTCAGCTACTTCTCTTCTGGCTTCCATAGATGCAACCAAAGCATTAGTGATTGTTCATCCATCTAACTTGTATGCCCTTTATCTACAGCTGACCAAAAGGAAGGTCCCTAAATTAAACAGGATAGTCCTTGAAAAGCCCTAAGGAGAGTGGTAAGAACCCTATCCCCCTCCATGAATCAAACCCTGCCCACCCTCCTCATGCAGGAGTTTACAGCCGTTGGCCATCGAGAGTCTAAGGAGCCCAGACAAATGTAATCCAGACGACAGACGACAGATGTCCTTTGACAAATGGGGACAAAATACTGCCACTCTCTCCTCTCCATTTCTCCTTCCCTCATGTAACCTCACATAGAATTGAGGGGAAAGCAAAGGCCTAAATTTTAATACCCTGTGGCACCCTGGTCCCGTAGCACATCATCAACAGCTTGGCAGTTGGGTAATTTCTCAGCAGCTCTGCTGCTCAACTGCAGTTTCTATTTAAATCAGAACAGAAATAAGACCTGCAATGACTTCTGGAGCATTTTCTTTCATTTTACTGAATTCACAGAGCAGTAGATTTGTTTTTTAACTTCCTCATATGAACCTCCTCCAGTAAATGAGTGTTTAAGCTATTAGATGTGGAGTAAAAAATGTGCAGACCATTGGCTTGCAATGACTCTTAATAAAAAGACTTGTTTCCCATTTTTTCTTATGAACTGCATTAAGATTTTTATGGCAGTAGCACATACCTTGTGGGAAAAGGGTTAATCGTTATTCTTAAACCCTCCAGCACTGCAGCACTAACTCTCAAAACATACCAACTTTATGTAAGATTTTAGAGTGATTTCAGCAATTATCATTGTTACCATGTGTATTGGGTCTGGCTGAGATGAAGTTAATTCTCCCCATAGCAGCCTCCGTAGTGCTGTGCTCTGTATTGCTAGCCAGAAGAGCGTTGACAACAGACGGGTGTTTTGGCTGCTGCTGAGCAGGGCTCGCACAGCACCAAGGCTGTCTCTCCAACATTTCCCCCCACCCCTCCCTGGCAGGCTGGGGCTGGGCAAGATCTCGGGAGGGGACAGAGCCAGAACAGCTGACCCAAACTGACCAAAGGGATATTCCGTACCATATGATGTCAGCTCAGCTATAAAAGCTAAGTAAAGGAAGAGGGAAGGGGGGGACATTCATCAGTTATGTCTGTCTTCTGGAGAAACCATTACGAGTACTGAAGCCCTGCTTCCCAGGGAGTGGCCAGACATTGCCTGCTGATGGGAAGCCGAGAATAAAAACCTTTTGTTTTTCTTTGCTGTTGCGTGCAACCTTTGCTTTTACTTTATTAAACTGTCCTTATCTCGACCCACGAGCCTTTTGTCATATTTTCTCTCCCCTGTCCAATCAAGGAGGGGGAGTGATAGAGAGGCTTTGGTGGGCACCTGGCACCCGGCCAGGGTCAACCCACCGCACCATGGTGGGTCACAGAATCCCAATCATCATTATAAAAAGGCACTACTCAGACACATAAGAGAAGTGAGGATCTTCCCCAAACGCATACATCCAGTCTTTAAAATTATCCATCCATTTCATCAGCAGTTTGGTATCTGATTAGTTTTAAGAGTCTTCACGTTAGCATAGTGAGAAAACACAGGTGGACACAAAAACTGGCATACAGAGTGCTTGATCATTTTTTTAGAGTGATTTTGAAGTGTATGAATGCCCCCAAACAGCATTTCTTCTGTTCTCCACTCTCCTCCCATAAACACCAGCAGACATAGTGTGCATGCACAGTACCTTGCTCCCCCGATTGGATCTAGAGTGGCCCAGTCACAAAAGTTTAAAAGATGAGACTCCCGCCGTAACCTCATCCTCACATCGAGTCTCTAGGCATCAATCAGTACAAATAATATTCCACATTTGTTCTAGAAAAGGTGAAAAGGCACCTTCTAATTATTGTAACTGCAATGAAGACGTTGAGCGTCCCAAGAAATGCGCTGTATGCAGCAAGTGTATCTAAGCAGTGGATTTATCTGGGCTGCGAGCTGAATAACTTAACCACGAGGCTGGAACAATTCTTGATGCTCCAGACTTTTACTGCAACCAAGCTGGCTGTGTAGTTCACACTACTGCGTCTGATGGTGCTGAAGAGACACTGTTTGCTGTCAACGACCTTTAGAAATGCTTACCCAGTTGGCTGTTGTGCCAGTTCCCTTGATCGTATCAACTGGCAACTCCACGTTAACAAAATGGTTTTCTGAACAAAATCCAAATATAACCTGTAAATAGCTCTTCTGTTCTTGTTTTAGACATGTCACTTCATTAGACTATAAATATCAGAATTCAAAGGTCATGAAGAAAAATGCAAATGTCATTTGCAAGGGTGTTATAAACAGCATATCACTGAACAGAAATAAAGTAGTGATCTGGACAAATTTCAGACTGAAGTTCACAAAAGGAAAAGTATTCTCCCATTTACAGGATCAAGTACAAAGAGGTCTTCACACTTTAAAAGAGCAAGATCCATACATTCTTTATATAGCACACATCAATGTTTCATGGCTAGATAATGGTCCAATAACTTTGTCTCCTGAAGGACTGCTGAGGATCAAATGGATACAATTAAGTGAAAAATATATGTACTTACAGGAAGGATTTAAAATGGATTAAATCATAAACTACACATAATGTCTAGTGAAATACTCTATGCAAACCAACTAAGGTCACATTAGTTTTCTTCTTGGAAATCTACTGTAGGCAGTCAGCGAAAGCAGTAAATTAAATTTATGGGAAGATAAAACACCACACAGTCACTCCGACATTTCAAAAAGCAGAAAAAAAAAAAAATCAAACAAAACTACTGCATTTCAGAGCAGTAACACTCAACACCAGCTAGAAAGTATGCCAGACCAAATCCAAAGTTGAGAGTTGTTTCCTGCAAAGCAATGTACAGAGAGGACCTTTCTGTATGGGCTTCAGCACCAAAACCACCTTTCACCAGCCTTGGCTCTCACCTCTTGTCCTTGCAAAAACCCGCTTTGTGGTAAAGACACTGGCAATAATTACAGAAGAGGCAAGCCAGACTATATATATTCTCAATCCAGATGTAACAGAGAGACCCCCCCTTTGCACCGGAGCACCGTCTGCACATCGGTCACGCGCACAGCTGGGCCGAATGGCCCTACCCGCGCCCTGCGGTAAGGAGAGGTGGCCCTTTCGGGAGAGGCTGATCCCTTCAGCCCATTAGCCACCCCTGTCACAATGTGCATAAAATGGGGCCTACTGCTGAGCTGCAGACTGCGGAAAGAGCAGCAGTGCACTTCCTCGCTCCCGGCTGCTCACTCCGAGTATTTGTCACTGCCACCGAGAAACTGCTCTGCCAATACTTACAGTAATAAATTAAAGCCTATTAGAAACAGAATTTGACTCTTCAGTAGCACAAGATTTAATGTCCTCTGCCCTACTCCGCTCGAGAGTTGGTTTTGCTTGACTTAAATAACGTATTTACCAAATTTGAGCAAACAGTTTCTTCAAATACTAAACAGTCATTACTGAATGCCTTAGACTTCCAACTCTCTCGCTGTATGCATCTTGATTATACACATCTTGTATCAACAAGGCTGCCTCATTTCAAAAAGGAGAAGAATGAACAATGGAAAGGGCTGTTCTTAAAATAATAAAAATAAAACAATGCTACAAGCTATTTAAAGGGTGAGGAATTTTGCATAAATAAAAGAGGCATGAGTATTCTTCATTAGATAAAATATTATTGGACTGTGTCAAAGGCAACTGTTTTCTTCCTCTAGTACTAACGAGAGAAAAAAAGTGATGAATTTCAGTAATTCTGAACTTTGCATTTATAAAGTAAAACTGCTCAGGTGCCATAGATTGATTAGACTTCTCTGAATCTGTCTTCATTGTAACTCAAAAAAAGCGGCAAATAAAATTACTGCAGGAGTAGCTTCAGCTCATGCAACATAAATTCTTCTTTAATATTTTAAGATCAGAGTTTGCTCAATTAGCAAAATGTTTGGAGAAGACAAGGAAGATTCATCTACTGCCATAGCGCTGTCAGGCACACGCAGGGGAAATCACGAGCTGCAATTACAATAACTATACATAAACATTGTAGAATGTTTGCATGTGGTTATTTCAAAATGAAATTTTGGATGCACAGCCTCCACTTTGACAGGCCAGCCTTGCCCAGACCAGGGCAGTTTTCAGATGCCACCCTGAGTCCCAAACTTGCAGAGACACAGCAGCCTGGTGACCCTTTCTTCCACACCACCTTCTAAAGAAATTCATTATCTTAGCTTTCTTGGGACTTTAGTCATATTCACTAAAACCAAGATCCACTGTGAAGTAGACAAGGCAGATACGATTTCCTGTCACATCACATGACATACCAGAAAAATAAGAGAATTAAGTACTGTTGGTCACTTTTTTTTTTTTTGCTTTGACATCCCATTGACAAAACCTTTCCCCAGGCTTTTTCTGCAGATGTGGGAAAGATGTGAGTTATTCTATGGCTACAAGGAAATTTCCAGGTGTTATTTTTATTAGTCATTATCTTTTTATGTCATCTTTGTATAAGATACCACATTCTTTCAAAGAACTGTCTTGAATCTCAAATGTTATCCATTCAGCTAACACCACACAGCTGACTGGATAATCTCTGATGTAAAGTGAATGAGGTCAGATGGGAGAGAAATACAGGGCTAAAAAAAAAAAAAAGAGAAAGAAAACTCACTGCCATCTGTTTGCGACTGGATTAGTAAACAAACTATTGAAAAACCCTTGCAAATAAAAAAGTCTCAGTTATTAGGATGAGGGCATGTTTTTCAAATTAATCTTTCAAATTGAAGCAGTAATAAAACATTGATATGCATGTAAAGCCTTTCTAGATCTTTAATGTGTCAAGAGGCAGGTTTAAAATTGATTTTAGGATATATATTGCCTTTAATAAGCATAAACTGAATAATTCTTTCTTTTCCAGCAATGGAAAGGAAATGTCCTTTCAGAAAACTTTGCAAAATGGCATTGAAATTCATTCCTAACTGTGGCTCTGACAGGAAAATAACCTCACTCGAGAAGAGCTCTCAAGGACTATCTTAACTTCCACTGGATTCCACCCAAATGCACACTCAAAAATAAATATACTTTCAGGCTCTCTATTTTTGGGGTGTTTAACAAAACGATAAATAAACAGAAGTGAAGCACTGGGAAGTGAAAAGAGAAACCACTCAATTTATGCCAGAGTTTTTTTGCACAACAGACTGAATGAAAAGACTAAATAAAAACTGGAAATTGAACCACAGCAAATCTGACAACACACCCACACAAATTACTTCGTTCTAGTATAAACATAGTACAAGCCTGGAGTTTCTAAAGTTATGATTGGTTTCTTATACTTTCTGGTTTCCAGTAGCAGCTATACTTCAGCAATCATGCAACCATTTGCTCTTACCATAAAGCATTTGCCTACCTCTGATCACACGCTGGTTCAATTTTCCAGCTGAAAATCAGATACGTCTCTACTACAGCCATTTGGAATTGTTGCCTTAACTATGAGAACAGCCTGAAAGGTTTCAGAACAGATGCAAAAATGAAATTAAAAAACGTGCTGAACAAATACCTGGTGATTTGTTCCTTCTTTTGACTGACTGCAGAAACGTGCTCCAGCTATTCCAGCAAGACTGACAACTCTGCACTTCTAGACTATGAAGTTCTAGGCTGAACTTCTTATAACACAGCAGTGGAATCCTTTTATATAAGTGCTTTTGGTAAATCTAATCATTATTTCATAAGTAAATTACTGACCCTGGCTTCAAATTTCCTGACTTTCTCTGTCCATCTATTTATCAATATAAAACATAATATATATCAAGATTTTGGCTGACATGCACACATTCATCTATTCTTTTCTCTTTCAAGGAATAAACTAGTTTTCTTTGGAACAATCACTAGAAGGAAAAATCAATGGATTACATTTGATTTTTGGGTTTCTATTGCCCGAAATGTCAGAGCAGTCTGCCAGTTATTTCTATTTTCTAATCCAGCAAGTAGAATATGATAGCTGAGATATAGGGTTTTTTTTAAAAAAAACAAACCAAACCCTCCCAAACCAAACAACATTTTATTAAGTCATATACATTATAAAAGAAATCAAAGATATTTGTTCCTCTATGAATTTGTGGCACTCCAGCTCAGTAGAAAATTTGATGGTTTTGGGTGCCTTGAAGCCTACACATTTTCGTAGTTCATTACATCCAAAATCATAATTACTGTCTTCTACAGAATTTCCCAGAAAAGTAAAACTACATTTTTCTAATTAATTCAGTATGACTTTTCCATACAGAGACTGGCCCAGGTCTTCCAATTTAAGAGAGTAATTTCTAAAGCTGAAAAAATAAGAGCACTTTTTTGACATGGTTATGCAGGTTTGACACTTTGAGAATTCAATCATTCTGGCAAAGGTGGCCAGGCCTCAAGAATAAAAAGAATAAAATAAGACTAAAAAGACGATAAACAGAGCGAGATAATCTGGCTTTTTGCCCACGGTCATTAGATTCCCTCACAAACTTTAACATATAGCATATACGAAAATACTGAAATGGATTGGTAAAGGCTATAGGAATCAGAGGAAAAAAAAAAAGCGGGGAAGGCATGATCAGTTTTAGAATGATAGGAACTAGTTGTCAGGAATAAATTGAGTAATCCGGGATCTTATCGCCTTGCATTCATAAGCATACAATTTAAGATTCCTTGAATACTGCGTTAGCATTAACTATTTAAGTCTCTCTACACTCAACATAAGCAGAAGAAAATATAATCTTTCATGAAAGAGATAGATGCTCTCTTTCCTTCTACAAAAGACAGCCCTTTCCACCTACATAGTTACTTGGGTTATTTTAAGTATCTTGAGATCCTTTCCTGCCTGCAATGTTTTGCAAATTCTAATTTGCTTTTCTTGTTGGCTTTCCAAACTACTACTAACCCACCCCTCCTGCAAATTTTATTCCTTGTCCTTTTCCGCAGGGATGCCACCAGCTAGACAGCTACACCACCTTCTGCAGCCACGGGTGCACACAACTTGGAAGGCTCCTGTCGTCTCCGGTCATTTGAAACTGGTCTCACCGCTGGCCAATAGCTCCCCTGCCTGTGAATAAAATCTATGCTTTGTTTTAATTATTTGCTTTCTGGGGAAAACATTACACTTGCTGACAAGAAACAGTCATATAATGTCAGCCAGCTTAATGACTGTGGTTACAGCACACTGTGATGTAAATTGGAGAAACCGAGCCCAGAAACATGCTGCATTAGTGAGCAGTGAGTTATTTTACTTGTTTTTAAGCTCCCTTTAGGGGATGATCTGATTTCTTTGCAAGCCGGTTTATTACGAGTTTATCTTGAGGAATTAATTTTTCAATCATAACACGTATATTTTAATTGCAGGTTTTGGCAAATTTTTCCAACAGTAACAGCAGTACCTAGAGCCTCCTTTCAAAGTGAAGGAAACTGGATCTCACAGAACATAAATGAAGTTCACGTTAGGAAAGAAAAATGTTTTTACCCTCTGTGACTTCTTCCCCCCATCCCCCCTTTCTGATTAACAGTCACCAGAGCAATGAAAGGGAAAGAGAAAAACATTACTTGAGCTTTGACAGTTACAAGTGAAAGCAACGTAAGTCAAGAATTTCCAGTGTCTTCAGTAACGCGTGGGCAATTATCCATTGAAGATTATCTACAAAAATAAACAACCCTTCTCTGTAACTGTATCTCAGTTAACCATTCATTGCAAGACGGTTACTGAGGGTTTGCTTAATGCAAGACCTGCCCTGTTCTGGGTCCCAGGGACCCCAGGCTCTTCTCTGTTGTGGTTTAACCCCAGGCAGCAACTCAGCCCCACGCAGCCGCTCACTCGCTTCCCCCTCACCCAGTGGGATGGGGAAGAGAATCGGAAAAAAAAAAGTAAAGCTCATGGGCTGAGATAAGAACAGTTCAATAGAACAGAAAGGAAGAAACTAACAATGACACTAATAACAACA
>JAVKLA010000084.1:39548187-39571563 GCA_034782735.1 Sagittarius serpentarius
CCCGGCTGTGTCCCCTCCTCCCACCTTCCCTGTGCCCCTCCAGCCTTCTTGCTGGCTGGGCAGGAGAAGCTGGAAAGCCCTTGACTTAGTCTGAACACGACTGAGCAACAACCGAAAACATCAGGGTGTTACCAACAGTCTTCTCCTACTAGACCCAAAACACAGCGCTGTGCCAGCTACGAGGAAGACCATTAACTCTGTCCTGGCCGAAACCAGGACATTCCCGCAGCTGGCCAGGCAAGCACCCCCACCTGCACCTCTCGGGGCGACTCCGGGAATGCAGGGTGACAAACCACTGCTCAGAGGAGAAGCCATCCGGCTTTCTGGCCTTACATTTTCATCATATTTAAAAATAATTTCATTTCAGGACAGAAGAAAACAGTGATTCATAGTGCAGAAAACATACTTTGAAACAAGGTCAAAGCACCTCTGTTAGTCACTGTATTGGATAGAAAGGAAAAAGGCCATATGAC
Source organism: Sagittarius serpentarius (assembly GCA_034782735.1). Classification (NCBI taxonomy): domain Eukaryota; kingdom Metazoa; phylum Chordata; class Aves; order Accipitriformes; family Sagittariidae; genus Sagittarius; species Sagittarius serpentarius. The sequence goes on from JAVKLA010000084.1 coordinate 39,548,661, forward strand.
TATTAGAGCTGATGGATAACAGAAGGCCCAAACTTTAAGAATTAGTTTCAGCATTTTTACTGGAAAAAAAATTGTTCAGGACAAAATGCTTTAGCTCATTGACCATGAAGAAATCTGTTTCATTTCATCCTTAGTTTTATATATGCAGCATAACACTTGCTATCAGCAGCTTGGACACATTGTTCTAAAAATTCTAGAATGACACACTGCTCTTAAATTTCTCTCAAATTTCAAAATTAATTTTGGTCCACACTATCTGATCTAAAATACCCACAAAAGATATTTGAAACAGCATTCGCTAAGTGATATTTTTTTTTATAAGGAAAAGTCAGAGATTTTAAAAGGTCGAGACGGATCAGTATTTAGATCTGGAACAGATTTCTGAAGATTTTTTTTAATGTACCCAGAAAAAGCCTTTGACAATCTATTTATCTAAATCAGATATATCTAAACTCTCTTTGATGCCAACCCTACAGTTAGTTCTACTATAGGTTATCTGCAGATAGTGGGCCAGCTCCTCAACTCTCACTTCATTCACAACAGAATTCAAGTAGGACTGAATAATTTTTACAAAATACACAACAAGGGACAACGTGCAGCTTTAACCCCGCCTCGGCTGGTTTCCAGCTATGGGAATGGGTGCGAGTCACTTGGCACAAGGACTGAGCAGTATTTGGGAAGATGGGGACAAGCTCTCCAGCCCACGTGAAGCTCCCTGTTACCAGATGGGGAAGCATAATGACAAAAAAAAAGAAGTACCTGTCGAGTGTTTCACAGAAAGTTAATAATGTGATAAAACTAAACATGATAACAATAGCATTGGGCAAAAGATTTTAGTCCCCCTCCCAAGAGGAATCAGGGAGAGGAAGGGCTTACAGGACTGTTTTTCTAGAAAGGGTCCGGTTTCCACAAGAAAGGAGCAATATTTCATTGAAAAAGCAGACTTCAGGGTTCAATTTTTATCAAAAGATACTAGTTTCCATGGAGAGTAAAACCCAGAGCATTGCCAACTACTCTACAGAAACACACACAGATGATATTTGGTATTATGCTTGTGCTCAATATACTGTTTTCATGAAGTTTTTTCTTTCACATCTCTTAAGATGACCTTAGTCCTTGCATTTGATGCTAGTGACAAGCAATTTTTTCTTTTCATGTGGGTAAAGCACACTGGCTTTATATTGACTTTTAATGAGGATAAAGATTTCTTTTAATTTATTGAGTTTTCATTACATTTGTTGTCTGCTTAGTATTAGACATAAAACATCATCGTAAGGAAACATTCCTTGCAAGTTCCTTTGAACCTGTTTTGTCCTTTAAGCAAAAGCTTTACTTTTTCTTTCAAACCTGATCTGTGTCTTTAACTGGTTGAAATTAACTCCATCCTCGATAACCACGATATCTAATTCTGCCCAGATATTGCTGAACTGTTCATAAGTTATACAAGAAGCTAATAAAGCTTAGCAAGACTTAGGGAAATCCTGGTTAAGCTATTCAAACTGAAAAGCAGCTCTTTCAGTCAGCAGTGAATTCGGCACTATATGTAGGACACAATTATTGCCAAGTTCTGCCTGAGTCACAGCCAATGCACATGGGGGTGTGTCAGGGGTTAAATATGACTTCTTTAAAATCAGTGATAGTTTTGTGACTGAATTGAGCAAGCTGAGGTTTTTAGCCACGCTTGCTGCTTCATGGTCTCATCCATGACGGTAGCACCATATCTGAAACCCAATGAATGGTAATGGGGTGGAAGAGAAGTGATATGAAGGGTAATGTTGGCTTGATCCAGACTCCATAACTGCTTTCCTTTGCAATGTTATTTGCATGTTCTTAATTTGTAGGGTATGACAGCAAAGCCAAATAGATAAATTAGGGGACCCTGACTAGCGCAAAATGAAAACACAAGACCGCAGAAACGTATAAATTGGAAAAGCAGACACAATGTAGGACACCCTGCTAACAGAGGTGGTAGTGTGCTAGGAAATATCATAATATTAGTATCTTCTCAGCTCCAACTTCATAAAAACATAGCAGGCACAAGAACTTATGCCATCCTCATAAAATAGTACACAATTTTGTAATTCCCCTTAGGCTCATCATGGAAGATAGGAGCCAGTGTCACTCAAAGCTATCCTTACATTTCATCTAGATGTCTTGATTCATAGCAGGAAATTGTGCTAATAAGTCATAAAGGTTCTGTAATTCATTATGTTGCCATTATCGTTTGTAATCTTCCTGTAATTAGGTATCAGTGGGTTTCCTTGGAGAACATATGATTGAGCCTTAAATTGCAGAATATTCTCAGCAGCATATGACTGCAACTGGAGCGCTTGCTATGCAGTGTTTCTCAAGTGTTTCTCAAGTGTATATTTAATGTATGGAGGTTTTTTTTTTTCTATGTGCAAGCCAGTTTGCCAGGGAATGTATGCTCATTACTGCATGTGAGCTTAATGTCTGACAGGTCTGTGGTTATTAATAACGAGTTGGATGCCCTCATTGCGCAAACTAGCATAAGCAGCCTGTTCCAGCTTACAATCAGACGGGGGTGGGGGTGGGGGGTGGAGTTCAGACCAATATTGATGCAGTAACAATGTTATTTTAGTCTCATACTTTAAGCTGTATCAGTGGTCAGTTTTCCTACTACATGAATAAATCCGTTCAGTTGTTCTCTGTGTAAAATAATCAAGCACAGGAACATGCAGTACACATGCAGACATTTCCATCGTGATACAGCCCAAGCAGGTTATATATGGCATTCTACACATGAATTTTTCTATACACGCACACACAGACTATGGTGCTGGCAATCTGTCCATCCACTGTAATGTACAAACTTTGTCACCTGAGGCTCCCCTCAACAAAACCAGGGACCACCGCGCTCTCCACACTTTCTGCGACTACTGTGTAAAGATCATCCCGCTGGCCAAGAGCCACCAACGACTCCGACAGCTAAGCCGGGCTCAGGAGGAGCAAAGAAATATTTTTTTAGCAGAAATTTAAGTGTGCTTAAGAAAACTCACTCTGGTATAAACTGTTTTCACAGTAACAGCAGTGATATATCTGTCATCATTAAAACACTGACAAAAATACAGTTAAAAGGGCTCAATGAGTATTTTCAACTGACATTTACAGCGAAAACCTTTAGTCGTCTCGCAATGCCCAGTAACATGCCAGTAGAAACTTACTACAGGAAGTACCTATCCTCAATGAAAAGCAAACAATGAATATCCCTTATCTCTCTTTTTGTGCAAGGGAAGCCATTAGCTGGCAGAACTGAAACTGAGTGTGAAAGCAATACATATTTTTCCTATATTGCAGCGAGGAATGCTGAAATAATTAATAGCACCGAGAAGTGTAATTACCTGCGTGTTTGTGTTTACCAATTCAGTTACTAGCATGACACTGACATCGTTATTCCACTTACAGTCAGACCCTTTATCTAGTCTATCTCAAAAGTATAGTTTCCAATAATGTCGTATACTTACTGTCTTATCTTTCATTTCAGACATTTGCGATAAAGTTTTAAAAATAACTTTAAACATCTTTTAAAATTCAAATGAAACTAAGAGATACATCTCATTACCTATGATTGCTATTGACAAAAATAACACAGTATCACAGGGCTTCTATCTTCAATCTCTATAGCCTGATCCTGAGCCACTGAAGTAAAAAAAGAAATTGTACAAAATGGAAATAATCAGACTCCTGCTTATGAAATGAGAGCTCCCAACAGCTATGATAAAAATCCCATAAGATATCCACTGTAGACACAATTTCAGAAGACTTCTCTCTCTGAATTTTAAATAATTTAAACCATTTTCATTACTTAGTGATTTCTTATTACCATGAAAGTTGCTAAATTACAAATGCTACAGTAGAACCCTAAAAGTCAGCTGGATCTAGATGCTAAAAAATCAGCAACTTTCCCCATGACTTTGAAAGTTTGTAAATTTTTAATTGTACCACGAAACAGAATCCTAAAGAGATCTTTGCACAAAATCAGCGCCACAACCCACCCCTCCAAACTTGTGTTTGTAAACAGTGGGATTTTGATATCTTAGTACTGCAAATCCTTAAAGGAAAAAAAAAAAACCACAACCAAAACACACAACCAAAAAAACCCCCACCGAAACTGGCAGCATAAAGCTATGACAGTGAATTTTAAGCCTCCTTTTCATATGTTCACAGGGGTCAGGAATAGCTATTGGTAGCAAAAGAGCATATTTGAAGAACTATGGGTTAAATGTGATCCTCGGCTCACATGTGAAGCTCTCAGCTTCACTACCAGGAAGCAGGGCACAGAAGTATTTATTAAGATGTCTGAGCTCCCTTGAGTCTCTGTCATTAGACAAAAAAGCCTGTTTTCCCCACCCCCCGAAATGCTGTGATGCCTGTCTAGCTGTTACCTTTCTACCTCCAAGGAAGCAGCATTTTGGTGACGGGATGTATAATTTTGTTTATGCACAGAGTTTTTAAAATACTTCTGGTATCCTTGAATTCACAGAAGAGACATCTGACGAATTGTGCTGTACCCAGTCTGAGTTTCTTGGAAGGGAAGTGTTATAAAAATAGAAAATACTGTTATAATATCCATAGTTACACCAAACATTTAATTGGCTATTTGGTGAAACTTCTTTTACAGTCAGATCATCTTTCATTCTTCCACAGTTAAAGTATTTAAAAAACCACAAAGATCACCATCTTATATAGAATCAGCAATAAATATACAATGTGTATGCATGATAAGGAAAAACGCACCATGTCTTTTTCAGAAAGGATATGAATTCTCAAACATTCAAATGGGAGTGAAATTTTTCTACAGGTGACTCTTTCTGTGAGCTCCTGGCAGCTGAGGGATGGGAAAGCATGTTTACACAGTCAGCAGCAAGCGTTTCCTCCGGATCTGGCAGTGTGCAGAGAGGATGAGTGAGAAATGAAATGGGAACTGATTGCACACTGCTGCACAGCAAAATACAAGGCAACTTGTAGCAGCAAGAGGGTAAAACCCCAAACCCTCAGATCTGCAGCCTTCCTTCATTTTCCTCGGAAACCAAGACCCACAGAGAAGAGCTATAGTTCTATAGTAGCAAAATGCATGCTATGTCTCATTTACATAAAGGACAAATAGAGAGGAGCTCAGAAGATGCATTTGTCTGCTCGCGTTGGACTGGAAGAGGCAGGTGGAGTTATGTTTGCAAGCATCTTCCCCGTGAACACACGCACAACCGTAAGCACAGAGTGCTCCACACTGAGCTGCCTACTGTACAAGTGACTATCACTGAAACCAATACGAGCCCTCAAATCTCGCAGGCCCTGGGACAGAGAGACCTGCTTCAGGAGGGCACATGCCTCCTGAAACACGTGAGGCTCGTTCGCTCTGTAAAAAAGAGATCTTTGGAACATTCTATCATGAAATCGATAGAGCTGATAAAGCAAACTAAACGGGGAAATGTATTTTTCTCTTCATATTCACTCTTGGTGTTGACATATCAGCGCATATTTTCAGGAACGAAATGCCAGTAGACAGGGGGTTGTCTGGAGTTCACTGTTTACTGCACATTTATGCCACAGTGCTCTCAGCGGTAAAAAGGTAAAAATTCCCTCTGTGTAAAGAAAAAGAAACAAACAAACATATTCTACCAGATATATTAAGCATTATCCATCAGCCATAGTAGATGAACAACTCTCTTCTCCTCCCTCCCAAGTTACATTTAGGAGTTGCTTCTTTGAAAGAAATTTGCTTTTTGTCAGTCATCCAAAGGATTCCTGTTTAACCTCTGCATCCCAACACGGGACGCAATTACAGCGCCTGCTTTTCAGAGGCCACCACTTAATTCAGAGGAGAGGAATATTAGCTACAGAAGGTATCAGCAATACTGGAGAGAAGATAAGGATGTGGCAGCTGAGTCACAACCATTAGCAGCAGGCAGTATTTTTCCTTTTTACCACTAACATGGCATAAACCAGAACCGTGTTCAGGGCAGTGATACGCTGAACTGTAGCTGGCACTGCTGCCCAAAAAGTGAGCTGAGACCCTTCACTGTTTCTCAACAGATGCCAGGATTAGGCTCTTCATAATCTATAGGGCGGAAGGAGAGAAAAAAACTTTTTGAAGTTCATGCGCAGGTTGAACATTCATGTTTTATTCTCTCTTTTTGGTGACCTGCTGATATCTATCATGGGATTAACTGGACTTGCCCACAAGAAACCATCGGCCTTGTATTTTGGAATCAAACACTATTATCATAAAACACCTGCATACCATACATAATATCCAAAATAATTTTGTAATACCAGTGGTATCACCCTCTTTTCCCCTCGAGTATTTCTTAGACTTGTTCATTTTACAAAAACCATGCAATTTAGTATCAGATATCCAGGTACCAAGTACGTCATCAAATAGGTATTTTCCAGTTAAAAATCTCTCCAGTTGCCTCCCTTACACAAAACAAGCTATGCCATCTATTCTGAACTTGAATTTCTCATTGACTCCTGTATTGCTTTTCCTTAAAAAATAAAAGATGACAACATGACAACTGTCACTAGCTGGTCTAAGTTACACAGTATCTGCTGTATTGTCAGTCAGACCCCACCTCCCTCATAAGAAGTGTGGGGAAAAATCTGTTCCTCTTCCTCCCATTTTCACGGCAGTTTTCAGGACTGCCCAGCACTTTAGCATACGCCTGTATACTTATCTCAAAGTCAGTATTTGACCTATGGCAGTCCTACAGCAACACAACCCAACAACATTGTCTATTTGCTTTCGATCTACTGCTGGTTGGAAGAAAATGAAGACAGATGGATTAACACCAGCAGTCTCACCAGTTTACGCCGGTTTATGTACATTCAATGCTTATTCAAGAGTAGCATCTCCTCTCAGTGACAGATAAATCAACTAAAACACCCACAAAAGAGTAAAGATTTGGGAACTGGTACAAAGCAACCGTCAGTCCACGTAATTGGGATGGGCAGGAGAAGCAGTGTTATCCCTGGCTGCGATCAAAAGCTTTTCCAAGCGCTGTGATTCACGCGGTGCCCTGCTAGCACGCTGGACATGACTACCCTGCAGCATTGGCTGTACTGTCCTCAAATGTCGGGGAGAGGACGAGAGAAACAGGCCAGATACCATGGGATAAAGATGACTTCCAGGTCAGGTTCAGAGCAACGGTCAGGCCTTCAAAATCCTTCCGTCAGATAAGGTTTTGTGTCAGAATAATTATATTCAAGTCTTCTTTCTGCGACCTTCACCCACTTTTTTAACTCCCCACATAGGGATTCTGCCATCATCCCTGCTCAGCACTGGAACCAACTCATTTCATTCCCATCAGTTAAATGGAAACTTTGACAAATTTTCTGAAACTACCCCCTCCTTCTTGTTTGCTTTTACCGCTTCGTTTACTCAATTTCTTTGTGATTTTTCATGATGTTTACAATTCACAAGAAACACTTTAGGAAGTTGGTCAGGATCCCATGCATGTGGCAGTGAGTGCTTTGCAAGTATGATACTACGAATGTTATACTCTGATTTTTGTGAACTCACATTTTTGTCAACAGCACACTTGAAAGAAGACATCTCCTGAATTCTTAATTAGTGTAAAGGCATAAATAGCCTCAAATTGCATGTTAGGAGCATCATTTATCCCTAGTTCTGCACGAGCTTCATTTTCTTAATTGAAACTAATATTTACCTAACCCAGGAAAAATAACAAATGCCAAGAAAACATTTTTTTTTCCCAGCATTTGCTGAAGCCAGGTCCCTTGATTCAGAGAGCACATTGGTTTAATCCAAATTGCTCCTGATGTAAGCCCAAGTTGTCTAATGAGATAATGAGATATACCACTATGCATTGCTGTGCCCCTGAGGAATCTCATTAAAATTTGGAAATCGCACTATTAACCACTTTTTTTTCCTGTGAATACATTTTTAAATTATTTAACAAGATCTATAGAAAACACAGTAGCATCCATTACTATTTGACGAAACATTTTACCCAATTTTCTAACTGCCCTAGTTCTGCAATGTCTGGCACAGGAGCGATGAACTCAGCGGGGCTCTGTGGAAATGCAGAAACTCCTCTAACACAGATTTTGAGGTGGTCTTTGCAACATGTGGAGAACAGACCTCTTTCCCTGCGACTCTAAAGTTGTCAGCTCATTTCTCTCATGTTTTGTACAAGAGGTTGTTGGAAAACAATTTTTATCAGATTAATACATTGAAATGTTATACATTGTTCCTCCAGCTCCTGATAGGTGGATATCACTCAAGAAAATATAGAACTGATGTGTGAACATACAGAACTGGTTTAATGATTTAAAAAGGAGTGCCAGACAGGAAAGACGACAAGCGAGGAAGCCAACAGTGTGCACTCCCTCTCTCTCTGTATCTCTCTGTACATATTTACGCACACACATGTAGAGGCACTGTTGAACTTCATGCCAGTCAGTTGTTCCGGCAGCTTGAGAAATAACCGCAGATCCCAACAGAATACAAAGGCTGCTACATGCTAATAATGAAAAGCAAAACAATGGTAGATGCATCTATGAGTAACTTCTTACTAATCACGTACGTTACTTTGGCTGTTGCCCTGGAAGGCACTGCATTTTCTCTTTGTTACATTGTTCCTTGTCCTACAGCTTACCAATTTTCAACCGTCTTGAAATAAAAAAAAAAAAAGTGGCTATAGCTGCAGAATAGCAACACTCTACTTCAGCTATAAACTTAGTGGAGGATAAAAATAGGCCATGATGGAGATTCCAGCATTCCTTCCAAATACTCAGCTTGAACCAGTCAATACAATTTCCCATTATCTAAGACTCAAGTTAAAAAGTGGTACTTCTAACCCCTCCAGGAAGAAGTCTGCGCTCCCTTTCCTCATGGTGAAAAGTGTTATGACTGTTTTGAAAGACTGATTTTTCTTACTGTAGAATTCACTCTTACTGGTTGTATCTTGAAATAAGTGATAGAAGTGTCTTTTTTTCCTGAAATATAACAACTAGGAACAAATGCTGTCTGATCGGAACAGAACTGCATTTCATTTGTGACTGTTTTCTGTTTTGTGACATTTCTGAAAAGTTAATTTGAACCCAGAAAGCCAATTTATGGGGATAAATCCCTGGCATTGTCCTTCTCTACTGGATTTATTTATTTATTTATTTATTTATTTATTTATTTATTTATTTATTTAGCAAAGCATTTTAAAAACTGTCAAAAACCCCATTACTAAAAGTGTACGTAAAGCCTTAACTCCCCTTGGCTTTTACAAATGTGTCTGACAAAATAAAAAAGAAAAAGAAAGGTTCTTGGCTAGATCCAGGCCCTTACTTCACACGTGTGGCAAAATTTTAACCAAGCAGATGATCTTTAAACTGGGGAGAACGTGTATGTGCATGAGTGACCACATCAAAACGACTGCAGTATACACAGAAATGGCCAACGAGTAACATCTGTGAATTATGGCAGTGCAGACTTCAGGTCAGGTCAGCTGTCCGGTGGGTACGCAGGGGCCAGTGTAGGCTGGGAGGACTGGTGCTGAAGCTAAACCAGCATCGCTTCATTCGTACATTAAGGAAGTCACAAAAACTAGTTTTAGATGTCCAGTACCTTTAAGTGCAGTATAAACACAGCCAGAGAAATGATGTAGTGAGGGGCTGTAAATAATATCCCTCATACATATACACAGATATACATCAATGACATATCAATGCAGTAATCTGATATGGATAAAATCTTCCAGAACAAAAACAGCTGAATAAACATAAAACATCCCTCTGATGTACAATCAATTCAATGTGTCTTTCAGAAATCTCGTGGAGCTAGAGCAGGTTTGAAATGCGCCCTACATTTTACACAAAGGATGAAAACTTGTTCCCTTATTTTAACACCCCCCATTTCTGAAAATCTAGGCATTGTACTTCTCCCAGAAATACAGAAGCTAAACATCTCTCTATGCACCACATTAGTGAGATGCATCAAAAAAGAAAGCATTAACATAATTAAAAATAAGCATCCTTCCCATTTCTGTTTATTAAGCCAAAATGTAATTATCAGCGACACGGTGTACTGGATGTTGCCTTTGCAAACAGACGAGCCCGGCATTGTAAACAGCCTGCTTCCTCACCGCGTATGCATATTTATGTGCCCATTTGTAAACATTTTATTTAGTTGATTTTCAGTCATCAGTTTCTAAGACTTTTAAACACAGTCTAATTAAATTCCATGGACTTACAAACAATTACTGTGCACTCATTTCAGAATATTCTCAACAGCCAAATATTCGGTGTGTTGTTATAATTTTTGGTAATCATAAAGTGTAAATTAATGAGAAGGTAAGCTAGAGAGGCTACAACTTCTCTCTGAGAAAGTGAAGTGTTAAGTACACTAGTAAATTAATTTATACCCAGTTGAAGAGAACAGCATATTTTGTTACCTTTTTGGGAGACTTCCATTCCTACAGCAACTCAAAACACCCAGAACTGACTTGCTTACTGTGGCTTCGCAGGGGTGGTCAACATACAGTCCTAAATGGAGAAAGCTGAGCTCCTGTGTGGTTGAAGATATCTCATTAAACAACTAACTCTGGAACAATGCAAGCAAACATACAAGAGACGAAGGTTAAGATGGTAAAAGGAATCCACTGTTCAATGCTCGACATCCTCCTTGTAAACAACATGCAGCTACAGATAGGCTCTAAAAAAAAATAAATAAATCTAAGTAGGGAATACTCAGTGAAGATTCAAAACTAAACAAACAGCCCAGAAGACAAAAAGTAAATTAAAATATATCCAAAGATTAAAATCAGAGAAGGTGAGAAGGATGCGAATGCCATCAACAGGGCTGAATGTTCAGTAGCACCTCCTTGTAGCAAACTGATGTGTTGCAACCCCTCCATGATCTGGATCCCCTTCCAGTGAGGTGCAGGGACACCTCCCAAGCAAGGATATTCACTGGTAGTGGTGAAAGAAAAGCTCTTCTGTAGGTTTTTCTAGGTACTAAGTGGTTTCCCTCTGCATTCCAGCCATATGCTTACACAGGTCAACACTTCAGGTTTTGATGAGGAGAACAAGGTCAGTTCTTGCAAGCCACAACATCTGCCCTCCAGGTCTCCTCAGAATAACAGGGTAAAAGTGCCTTGAACTTCTCGCCTCTTGAGTCTAACTCCCTTTGCCATTCAACTTGTTACCACTGGCAGAGATGTTCTTAATTTAAGGATAATTCTTTGGATAATAAAAATGTCTGGATTGGGCCTATGTTGATGTTCCAACAGTGGATTGATTTGAAGCTGCTCTGCAAATTATGTTCAAATATTTTAAAGCCGCAATGAATCCTGAACTTGGATGCTCAGAAGTACGATGTACAAGTCTAAAGAACAGGCAAGTGCAGTATACGAATGTAACAGCTCCTTTTCAGAAGGAGTTAGATGTAAAACCCAGACTTGGGAAACCAAAGAGAACCCCCAGATGGAGCAAATTACTATGCAAGCAGAGAGTATAAGCATTAGATCAATCTTTTCTTTTCAGTGAAGTCAGCAGCGAGATCTCTCAATAGGAGCGTGATGAGATAAGGAACAATACAGGCTTGAAAGATACAAGAGAGAGATCAGCAGAACAGAAGATAAGGGTAAAGACTGAAGCAAAGTTAAAAGTTTAAAGAAAACTATTGTCAGTTCAGGATTTAACCACACAGGAAATCATGAAGTAGAACTTAGTTTTAATCACCTCAACATTACAAACTAAAACTGTGGAGTTTTTTAAAGCAGGGTAGTTTAAAATGTAACATTCATGAAACTTCTGTCTTTCTAAATGACTGTGCATGAAGTCGCACAGAACCGGCCACCTTGCCTCTCCCTAAAATGCCAAATCCCAGTGACTCGCGTGCTCTAGGCAATCTTTCATGACACTTTGTGAAGTTTCCACTAATTGTTACGCCTCTTAAGCATACTGGTCAGTGATTCGTATTTCCTAAGTACACTTCCATATGAACTAGCCTGTCTGGTTTTCTCTGATGGCAGGTCAGATGTTTCCTCTCAGAGCTCCTGGTTTTACAGGTACTTCTGCGAGGCTCTGCCGGTGACACTTCTCTTTTGGTTCACAGGTGCCAAGGGGGAGGTGGGTATTCACAGAAACTGCTGGGCATATAACTTTGGGTGCTTAATTTATGTGCCCATAAAGGCTTCCTGAATATTATTATTTAAAGTTTTATATTGAACTGATCTTCACAACAGACTCACATTACTAATAGGACAGCTGCCTGGTCAGCATCCTTATCCGCTGAATCTATTCCAGTTGTCTAACTTCACTAATTTGACTATAAGAATTATGCTGTAAGGCCCTGTTATGTATGATTACGCACCATCTACTGTAACACTTAATAGCAATTAATACATCTATGATGAAACAGTAATAATATATTCATATGAGTTACAGATCTTACAGTAAAGCATGCACCCATCAAAGTCAACGGCAAATAAGATATATAGATAGAAACTAATACTGAGACAGCTCTTTGAGCTACAATTCATTCTTGTCTGCATTCAACTTGAGAAAGTTTGATGACATCTGGAACGTCAAAGAAAATCACACAGCAAAGGGAGAGCCAGCACTGGGTCAGTAGATACTGAAAAATAGATTTGGGAGTTGTCAGCAAAAATGTAACACTAAAACCTGTGAGCATGAATAATAGTGCCCTAAAGAAGGATATAAATACAGAATAGAATAGAAAGCAAAGTGATATCAAGTATGACTCCATGAGCAATTTGGGACACTCTAGAAACATAAGGACAAATATCATGTTGTCAGAATAAGAACCTGAAGAAGGCCAACATATTACAGATTTAATAATAAAAAAAAAATAAATCAGGAAATGTACCAATCTCATTGCTCATAGCAGCAGATGAACCAGAAAGAAATATAAGGTCCAATTCACAGACATGATAATATTGAGCTGAGAACAGCATGTAACCTAAAGACAATATTTGGAAAGGGTTGTCATGTATTTGAACAAAGAGAAGTTCAACTACAAATATGATATATACTTCTAGATGATTTTTTTTTTTTCTTTTTCGAGGCTGCATAGCTTTTAGCAAATTCCCCCTACAGCTTTGTAAGGGAAGCTCTTCTGCTGCTTTTTTGTATGAAGGAAAATAAAAGGATGTTACATTATTCACCGAGAGAGACACAGTAGAGACCCACAGGACTTCCGAGCTTGCTGCTCTGCCCATCACCGGACATTGCCAGGCTCCCCTACTACACACAAAGTCTGTAAAGACAGTCTAGACAAAACCTCATTTATCCACTGGGTTTTACAAGGCAACCCATTTCCTCTTCCTATGGCTTTGCTGGAGCAGGACTGAGGAGCCTGGGCCGGACTGGCTGGAGTGAGATGCTTCCCAAAGACTGCAGGTGATTCAAGCCGGCAATAAATAGGCTCGCCCGTGAAAAAGGGATTAAGTTTTGGTACTGAGCCTGAGGATTTCTTCCTTCTCAACAGGAACAAAAGATGATTTTTTTTAATTTTTTTTTTAAAGGAGCTTATAGCAAGATGGACATGTTTTAAAGCTGCAGAAACTGAAGAAAAAGGTAATGGAAGATGATATTTTGAAGTAAAAATTGGTGAGTGGTTTTGAAGTTGTCTGCAGTTTCAAAATCAGTAATTGCCAAAAGAGTGAGACTGTGATGGACTCAGGGTGTCTGTTATTTATTGAGGTGCTGAAATAATGCAGGAAGGGAACCCACAAGTCTTTGGAGCAGAAAGCTGCTGCTTTCATGCTCTTCAGAATGAGCGTACCAGACTTCGGGAGACGGAACACAAGCTGGAAGTTTATGTTGTTAAACTGAAGCAGTGGAGACAGCACTATTGCCACTGATGGCAAAGAACAGAAATCTTAAGATTGGGTTATAATTATAACCAAGCATTGGTCGTGTTTCCTGTTGGAGGTTTTGAAGATACATCCAAATACTTTGAACAGGCAAAATCTAAGTTCTTCTAAGTGTACACTACCAAGGATAAGAGAAAAAAAGAATGGTTCTGAATAGCGCATCTGCTGAACTCAGCTCATACTTTCACAAGCAATTCTTTCATTGTGTCCTACTATTTCATCTGACTCCTCAGATCTTTCAGTTTTAAACTGAGGAGATGACTTAAGCTGTACGTTTACTTGAGTTTGAGCGTTCCTGTCCTCTCCCCACTATGATGAAGCTGTGTCCTCTTTACTAAGTAGGTAGTCTCATCACACCAGACGTCTCATGGAGAAAAATCTTAGTACAACTGAAGTCTTTTGAAAATACTTTTACTCAAAGAGAGGGCAGTTAAACAAGAAACAGATAATAAACAATGGTCATAGTAGAAAGCTCCAGCAAAAGAATATCCAAGGAGATAAGAGGATCAGAAACCCAGATTGTGATAGGACTCTGAAGCTTAGCATGCTGATTTTGATAAGTATCATCTAAATACCCCTGAATGTAATAGGATACTGAACAATCAAAGAATTGACATTGATCAAATCACCAAATGAAGAACAATTTATTGGTAGGTAAATATGAAAAAAATCCAGAGAATTCCCCAGTAGACTTCAGCACAACAAGACATGGTGTAAATGGGTAATTAATAAGAGACAATAGGAAGGCAAAAGGAAACACATAGAATGCATGAAAAAGGTAAAAAAATGCCTGTTAACAAAGAAAAGAATGATAGGCAGGTAATAACCCTATCAAAAAGCAGGTGAACAGAAAACCTAATTATCAGGAATCTGTTACCAGACACAAGCTGAGACAAACATCTAAAAGCGTATTCTGTTCTCCTGCATGGCTCACCCTGCTGTAGTATCTGAGCATCTCAAATCTCTCCATGCATCTATTCTCACTACACTCTTTGAAATGGGGTAATATTGCTATTACTTTTTAAAGAACAGGGAACTGAGGAATGTCATGCTAAGGCCAAGCTCCCCAGAGGAGTTTGTGTCTTATTTTCGTTGATGTAGCCCAGATGTTCAGCTGAAAATTAAACAAGAAATCTGTGAGAAAACAGGGAACTGGATCTAAGTCCAAGGCTTGTGTTTTCTTCACTGAGCAAACCGTCACAAAATAAGACAAAATTTTTCCCCTAGAGGACAACGGTATTATACATGGGGAACGCAAGGCAGTAAGGCAGCGTTGTCTTTCAATCAAATTCCTCTCATTACTAATATTTTTCCAAAATTATTGCTCTTTCTTTAAAAAAAGAGATAGATAAAAAACTTTCCAATCCACAGCAGAAGCAGGACTGGAAGAAACAAGATACAGAAATGACTCTAGGGGCATGCAGTAATCAAGATAAAACCAAAATGCAATCACAAAACACCACAGCGAATACATCTAAAACCCACTGCTCAATCAAACTTGCCGTTAAGAATTAAACAAAAGAAGAAAAAAAGCCTCTCTCCACCACTAACACTAAAGCCAGATAAAAGCTGCTGGGCTGTCCTTAATCCCACTGAGTAATTTTTCACACTCCTGATGGCAGCATCTTCTCCTAGAAGCAGTAATTCTCACACCCGTAGAGCTGCGACTCTCCTGCGCTGGGGGACAATAGCTCTCATGCACAGCAGCCATAAATACATGGTATATACACACCAGTGGCAACCACTGATAAATTAGTGTCATGGGCTGTCCTGCCCTGCTGGCGTCTCTCTCTCTAATGATTTAGATCCATTTACCAGCTGTATCTCCTCATCCCTCATTTGCTGTTGTTTCATTAAACAGCTATCATATTATTTCCCATCAGCACCCTCCCTCATCCCCACAATGCTCGGGGGATGCTTTGCCACGACAGTAAATGATACCGCCATAGCCTTTTCACTCTTCTGGTAATGACTCCTCTTTTCTACGGTTAGCAGCCAGCTCCCCACCTGCCTGCCAAGAGAAACTTGCTGTTTAAACAGTTGTTGCACAGGAAAAAAAAAATAAAATCAAAAAGCATAAATGTATCCCGAGAAACAGGAGGAACAGCGCCGAACACAATCGGCTGACAGAGTCACTGCCAACAGACTGAAACAAAGAA
Source organism: Sagittarius serpentarius (assembly GCA_034782735.1). Taxonomy (NCBI): domain Eukaryota; kingdom Metazoa; phylum Chordata; class Aves; order Accipitriformes; family Sagittariidae; genus Sagittarius; species Sagittarius serpentarius. The sequence continues at coordinate 39,564,694 of JAVKLA010000084.1, forward strand.
AATGGAGCTGCATTTAACGGGAGCATTCAGGAAGAAGCATTGCTGGCACTCTCAGACACATTACAACAATAATCTTTCTGATCCAGTTTCCACTGAAAGCCAGAGTACTAAGCACAAGTAAAGAAGTGCCAACGTGTTTTAGAGCATGTGCAGTGAAAACTTCCATAATGCTGCAATATCAAATCTTGCTTGAGTGGCAGGTAGACACCAGAGGGTCTCAGCGCACCCGCGGTTAACAGCTTCTGGTAAAAGACAGCGAGGAGGCCATCAGCGAGCCCTCACCAGCGCCGCTTCCTAGAGTGTTTGCAGCCAAAGAAACTTTTCATATAACTACAGCAACAAATATGCATCATTATCAGAATAAAACCCTCACAGAAAATGCGCCTTTTTTTTTTTTTTTTTTTTAAATCAGCATTAAGGTACCTCAGCCTCCCATCTGACCTCTACCTCAGTCTCCTGCTTGAGCTCTCTGGCAACACCCCGGCACCCTACAACCTCCTGGCCATTTCCACTCCTGAGGCAGAATCTCACAATTCCTCCGCTAAAAAGCAAAGAAGGAAATGTGTTGTTGCCCATGTACCAAAAGTGTCTTTTTAGACACCCAATGGAGACATCCGGTGCTCCAAGTTATCACTAGAACTTGAGTGGGTTGATGTTTTTCCCTGAATACAGGGTTCAAAACTGGTGAAAGCTCTCACTCAATGAAGCATTTTGAGTAACTTGAATAAAAAGAAATATTTCTGCTGTAAGAACATCAAAATATTTCATCTCAATCAAACATTTTGACAGAATTGGATAAACTTGGAAAGTAGTCACTGTCTTTAAAATGTCTTGATTTTTCAACTTCTTGCCCTGAGTTGGGAACAAAACACTGAAACTACTGAGGTTTCTCATGAACTAGAAATGCTGCTGTCTCAGCTCCACCGTCTGTTAAAAAGCCTTTCTTAAGAAAGTCTGAATCAGAAGAAAGAGTCTGGTCCCATCACTCGAATCCATCACCCTAATCAACTGGATCATCTGGGAAAGCCCAAGCAGGACAAGCTGCAGCAATGTGCCTCTTGCCGACACTATTAGTGCTCGGCCTGATTTCAGCTGAGGGCAGCGAACATGAACAGATGGGAGCTTACTTCACAGCTCGGTGTGTACAACTTCGGAGATGAATCTGGAAACCCATGTGAATCCTATTAACTCTGTGGCTGCTTCAGCCAAAGCAGCATCTTGCTTTCATTCACATCAAAATTCCACTAAAAAAAAAAAGGGTAGAGGAAAAGCTATTGTGTTCTGCATGGGACACCCTGCAGTCGATTGAGTACATGAGATAAAAGAGATAAAACTTCATCCTGCAAGCTTCTGACGTGTTAAAAAAATGAAGATCTAAACCTGGCCACTTCTACACTGAAGAAACGGCAAATTCTGCACAAATTCCCAAAGTGAGCCCAGCCTTGACAGCAGCAACTCTGCTGCATCAATACAGTACTGGACCTGTTTATTTTACTGCAAGGAATCCACAGGAATGCAAAATGCCCTGTAATTTAATGGTATGTATCTTTCCACTCCTGGTATGCTTTCCTAGTTTTGCAACCATATTTTCTTTATTCTGGTTTCCCAGTGCCGGGGAGTCCTGGCCAGCAAACCTCTCCCTTGTTAAATAGCTCCACAGAAGGTGGTGAGTTTGATGGAGTTTGAGATACATAAAAGTGAAGACAAGGGATACCTGACCCTCCTTCCCACAGTCCCCTTTCTGACAAGAGGATGACAAATACAAACCTTGACATTGTAAAAACAGCATCAGTTTAAACCAGTTTTCACATGACCTTTTTATTTTTTTCCTGCCTAACACACCAAGGGCATCACGTACAATATTAGGATAGACTCCAAACTTGTGTAAATGATTGGTATAGTAGAGATTCCCAAAGTGACAGTACCCTAAAATTTCTAATCATATCAGAAATTAAACCAAAAAGAGGAAATCATCCATCTTTTCCATGAGGAAAATTCCCACATAATCAATGGAAAATTACAGCAATTCTGCCGATTTTCTTGAATGGCCTTATACAACTAAAGGAAGTTTTGCTCCTACCTTTTAAAACATATAACAGCAACATTCCTGGTTAGATTATGCAAGCTTCTCAAGTCATCTCTGGAGAAACAAGAATGAAATTTTTGATAATGCATGAAGAGATATCGCAAAAGCTATATCTAGTTAAAAATCTTTCAGGGATGAATACTTATGTATAAAGTAAGTGCTGTTTAAATTAAGAGCTAGTAAAGAGTTCCACACTCTTACAAATTAAATGTTTGTTGAAACACGTGCTTGGTGCTATAGCAGCGGTGTGTAGCTCTATATGTAGCAGCATATAGATAGTTACATTTAATACATATGTAGTAGCACTTGATGGAAAATACGTAGAGCAACACAGACTCTCTATTCTGAATCAGAAGGTAATTTTATCCATTCCCATATCAAATCAGAAGAAAAAGGAATTACTTGTTACGGGTTAGTTAAATATACATCTGCATGTGTAAGTACGTGAAAGTGTCTGACAACAGGTAAGAAACATGGACATCTGTGCAATGCTGTTTCTCTGTGGAATGTTGTATTTCAGATTCTTACTGCAAACAGGAACAAAAAAATCCTACTCTTTGCTGCTCTTTCACATAAATCAAGAAAGAAAAACACAGATTACATGAGATATTCTTCAGTAAGTTCTCTGAAGCACAGTGGAGTTAACCTGTCTTAATCACAGAAGGACGAGACAGTGTAACGTATAATCCAATCTTCTCCTCCCTCATGTTTTCATTTATAATTTCCACTTAAAAAGGTTGCACAGATCTGAAGCTATCGAGAGACAGCCAGGTATTGGCCAGAAGAGACATCTCAATTCTGGGAGGACTTCTAGAAGCAAGCGTTAGTGACACTTTGCCCCGGTCACTGCTTTGTTGTAAAACATGAGCCTTGATTTCTTGAGCTAAGTGGCATGATCTGTAAATAGGGAGGAAGCTGCTGACTCCTAAGAGTCCTGCGCACAGACCATAATCCCTTAGCAGAGGGAAAACAAGAGGCTGCCAGAACAGGTTACAGATTGACCCTGTCAGTATTAAGTTACACTGGTTGGTCCTGCATCAAATGAAGAGCTGCTTGCTTTTCCCACTGCACACACAACCTGAGTGAACCGCAAGGGACTGCAACAGCTCAAGTGTCCTTCGGGCTCCCAGGGAAAGCCCACGAGTGGCTTTACTTTTTTTTTTTAACTTAGAAGGAATTTTAACAATGTTTTTATTCACAGCTATAGTCTAGGGTCCTAAATGGACGCAGATGAATCAATTTGAGAACAAACAGTGTCTCAAAGGCAACCCAGTGCTCAAGTGCACTCCACTGCCTGTTCAAAACGGAGGGAACTTGACTCGATCTTAAAAAGAAATGTGAAATAAATACATCTTTTCTTAACTTATCCACTGGGACTTCCAGAAATTCCTTGAGCACGTGTTCTTCTTCCACTAGACATTTCCCTAGTATAGCATTTGTATATTAGTCAAGAGTTTTTGGCTGCACCTTGGTTACAAAGCAGTAGCTTAATACGGGCAATAAAAAGTCGATAAAATTCCAGATATTTCCTCTGATGTATCAAGAGCACTGCATTTATTGCCTTAACACGGGACCATTCATGTGGCTCATGCACAGCATGCTTCACATACCATAATCACTGCTCCAGTACTTTAGAGATGACCTGTAAATATCCCTGAGCTTAACCCACAGCCTGGGCTCATGTATTTTAGCAGCTCTTCCTATATCTCGCTCTTTGCACATCTTTATTGGCATGAGTAACCACCTAGAAAGGAGTAATGGCCCACAATAAGCAAACTGGAAGGGAACTTCCATACACAGACCATCTTTGAAACCCAGCAGGCCTTTTTTGTACACTATCCTCCAGAGTACCAGAGGTTTATATAGTGATTTGCCATCCTGTAAAAGGGTGCTCTAGAATAGTTTTTGGGCAACCCTGTAATTCCCAAGGGGACAGCGCGGGATATGACAAGTGCCTTGAGCACCCAACGCATCAAACACTCTCAGCTGAGAACGAGTTTTCAGTTGCCAGCTAACTATTGCCCAAGGGGCCACTATTCTGCAGGGTCTCCGAGTTCCAACCAGAGAGATCTTGTGTGTCCCCAGCCACAAGGCTGGGTGGGATTCACAGGGTCCCTTCGCAAGGAGCCTTTGAATGAGTCACGCCAGGCCTCAGAAGTGCTCCATGAGGCACAGTGCAAGCACAGCCAGAGGAACACCATTCAGATTTGCAAGGTTTGCTCTATTTAATAAATGTAAATCTTTACAAAAGGCTGGGAACAAACTCTGCTTCTGACTCTTACCCTCCAAAGGAAGAGCTCCAGAGTCCTGGTTCAGATCCCTCTTTGTTCTGAGAGGGTATTTCACTGGGAAATAGAGAATTTGTTGAACCTGGGTTTAGAGCGGAAAAAACCAGTTCATTAAGAAAGTAATGCAAAAAGAAAAATAGCATCTCAGAGAAATCTCATTTTCAGACCTATATGACTGAGAAAAAAAGTTGTAAGCTTCACATACATACATAAATAAAAAAACACAGGAAGAAAACCGCCATTAAATCTGGAGCCAGAAAAAGGAACATTTATGAGAAGAGAAATTGCAGTCGGGTAAGGTTCCCTTTCCTCCAGAAACACACACTTGTGAAGAGGCTTTGCATGACAACGAAAATAAGTGCGGAACCTTATACTGAATATACAGTGGATTTAACACCAGTAGTAAAGAGAATAAAATCCATTCCATACGAAATGTATTTCTTCCCACAGGAAAAAAGAAATTTTGAGATGCTGTCCCCATCCTTGCTGAGGGGTACTGCTTTCTAGCTACAGCCATCCATCCTGTAAGAATCACGTTCTTCTGTCTCATCACAAAACATTTGTGTAAGTGGAACCAAACCCAACATGTTTATCCCAAGTAGTTTTTTACTCCAGACAAAGGGTAACTTATTACACACTTCTCAGGGGTCTGTTACTCTAATCCCAAACCTCAAACACTCCATTCCTACACCAGATTTCCTTCCACTAGTTTTCTTCTAATGACTCTGACACTACCAGCAATTGAAAGAGCATCAGACTTTTCCACACAACTATAAACCTGAATTAATTTAACTGAAAAATCCATGAATTATTCTGGATTCATACTTTTGCAAAGCAAAACAAGTTCTTGCCTCAGACCCAGGAAGGGACATGAAACATTGTACAATGTTTTTATTAAGATAATCATTTAACTAAGTTAAAGCAAGAGGAAACAGACGACTATTTCTCTGAGTTTTATCTAGAAACTTACAAAAAGATTAAAAAAAAAGAAAAGGAATACATTGCTTTAAAAAAAACCAAAAGAATGAAAAGGCAGCTGTAGAAAGCAGGCTGTGATTCAAGAACCACCTCTGCTTGAGATTTAGTGACCAGAATGGGAGCTCTGATTGTTTTAATCTGCCAGTACCACTTTACTTATCTATTTTCATGGATTTTATAATAACAAGAGACCAGAGGCCCACTAATCACTGTAACAGTTTAAACTTCTGATCGATGGCAAATTTAAACTGAATTTAACAAAACGTTCCTTCTGTTTGTCTTATACATACTTGAACTATTTTTTAACAGTTCACATATCCTCAGATCTCGTATACAGGATAAATATTCATAAATGTAATAAGTTTATTATAGAAAACACAGCCCAGAAGACAACGTTACCAAACATTTTTAAATGGACTGCAAAGCAGAGTGAAACCTCTACCACACTGCAGTGACTCTGCAGCTGAGCCATTACAGTTCTCCACCTCTCCTGCAAAGACCCATACATACATCTCCAAAAACAGATCCGCCATGAAGACGAACCGATATGTACTAACATGAAATGCAAGCCTACGCAAAAGGATTCTGCAGTTTTCACATCGGATCAAGCAAGCCTCACACAGAGTGCATGCAATGTATTAAGCACGTGTTCACATTTTGTGATCTAATTACCACCCTGATCTATTACTGTTGTGTCCAAATGGGAAAGCAATGGAGCACTCCCTCCGTGAGCAGTTCCCTGCTGCAGCAGGAAGGGCTCACCTGGGATGAACAAGGGAGGACATTCTCAGCAGGCCCAAAGCTAGGCAAATGGTGAAGAGGAGAAGACCTCATGCACCAATGGAGAAGACATGACTGCCACCTGCCAGCCATCAGGGTTCCCTTGCTGCTCACTGGTTTACCACCCCATCCCTTCCACATACTACTGGTGCCGGTTGCTCAGAAGAGCTGGGAGCACCTCTGGGGCATCCCGGCAAGACAAGGTATGTGGCCCCTGTGAACGGGACATGTGAAGTCTTGAGAACTGGGGCTCAAACGTCCATTGACATTTTTAATGCAAACAAGGTCAAAATGAGTAAAGTTCACTGTGTAAGTAAAGCAAGGCAAATGCCCATGACTTGCAGAATTTGTGAATAGGGCTTTAACAAATGCTGACCTCAAATATCAATTTAGGGATACTTTACCTGTTAATCACAGAGGGTCATCTCTCAGGGAAAGGCAGAACAAAACTACTCTTCCTACATGTAACCAGAAGCTACCAAATGCCTCAAATCCTGTCTTCCACTGACCCATAGTCCACTGCAGTAATACATTTGTCTTCTGCTCTTCTATTTTGTACACCTCCACAAAAAATATTTTTTTTCCTGCTCCCTCTCACAGTTTAACCCCAGCCGGCAGCTCAGCCCCACGCAGCCGCTCGCTCACTCCCCGCCGCTGGGATGGGGGAGAGAATCAGAAGAGCAATGGTGAGAAAACTCGTGGGTTGAGATAAAGACAGTTTAACAGGGAAAGCAAAAG
>JAVKLA010000084.1:39571646-39591682 GCA_034782735.1 Sagittarius serpentarius
GACAAACGCCATCGCTCCGAACGACCCCCCCTTCCCTTCTTCTCCCAGCTTTATATGCTGGGCAGGACGTCCTATGGCCTGGGATATCCTGGGGGTCAGCTGGGGTCAGCTGTCCTGGCTGTGTCCCCTCCCAGCTCCTTGTGCCCCCCCTCAGCCGACTCGCTGGCGGGGTGGGGTTGGGCGAGAGGCAGAAAAGGCCTTGATGCTGTGTAAGTCCTAAAACATCCCTGTGTTATCAACACTGTTTTCAGCACAAATCCAAACCACAGCCCCATGCCAGCTACTATGGAGAAAATTAACTCTACCCCAGCCAAAACCAGCACACTCCCACAGCACAGAAAAGTCAGAGAAGACCTTCTTCAGAATTTTATATCCAAATGTAGTGCAAAAACTTGCTTACAAAAAACAGGTCTGCATCTATGTCTTTTATGCATCCTCATAAACATGATCAGCATCTTAAAAGTATTTTTTTTTTCTCCGTTTCTTAAACTGAAGAAAACATGAACCTAGCTTGCAAGAGCAAGGTATAGATCACCAGGAAGTTTAGCTCTGCAAAGCTCGAAGGTCTTCTGTGCCTAAAATCAGCATATACAATTTTTTAGATTCCCCATGTAATTGCAGCAACTGGTTCTCCCTGACAACTCTTAATTCAAATGTTTTGATCTGACACTTTCTCCAGATTTTAGAAAAGAAACATAACTAAGCATCAAAAAAAAAAGAGAAGCCTGTTGCCATCACTGTGTATTCTTAGTGTCTTCCTGTCCTTGAGGTGTTCTTTCAAGGTGATCGTTAACCAGTCCTAGAAAATCAACATATTCCTTATTCTTATGGGAAGACAGTTAATAGGTTGCATAAAGTTAACAGTGTTTCTCCTCAATTTTCCAGCTGAATTCAAACCTGTTCTAGAGTGATTCGTAGCACAGCATATGATTTCTAGCAGATGCCTGTTTTAGCAGATATTATTAGCTTTGAAACCATGCATAAACTCTCAGAAGGTCAGAGAAGGATGAAAACTGACAGTAAGAGGCTCAAGTAAATGAAGGTAAATACATCAAACAATCTGTTTAACACAGGCAGCGCATGAGTCAGTAGTGTCACCTCTTCTCTCTCTGCAGAGAAAGTTAAATCTAGACAGGAAAATACCAACTATTGAAACTCAAGGGCAGCAAATTTTGTTTAGATGAAAGAGGAGGAAAAGGAGGAAAAACAAGGCAATAAAGCAATGGACAATCATTACAGCGAATTCTGCAACATGGGAGCACCATGCAGAGCACTCCCATCTCCAGCACCCTCACCTCAGGAATCCCAGTACTTCTGTCTGTGAAATAAACACATCAGTAGTGATAACTCCAAAACTTCTTCATTAAAATTAGCTGCTGTGACATTCTACAGGCAGGATATAAATAACCTCCACTTGTCATACCACAGCTCCCTGTTGAGGCTTTGCTAACACAGGGACAAACACTCAAGTATCTCCTGTTCGTAAGTCTGTGGGGGGCAGTGGGGGGTGGGGGTGGGGGGTGGGAAGGCAAGCTTCTCTATCTCTTACTTTGTTCAAAACCTCAGCTATTTCCATAAAGGCTAGAATTGCATATGGAAATCTTGTTACATCTACAGCCAAAGGTTGAGGTCCAAAGCTACGGTGTGATCATCTCAGACCGGTCTGGGAGCACGTGAGACATCAGTCCTCACTCTGCCCTGCCTTTTGGCCACTGTCGTCCTCCTCACCAAGCGAGATCAGGCTCTCTGCAGCACATTCTCCTATAAAATCAGTTGATTTTTATTGAAAAAATCCATCACAGATGTGATGCTATTATGAAGCTCATGTGGATGCTACTCATTTTGTATAATTTCTATAATATTTGAGGTCTTTAGAGAAGAAATTTCTTTTAATTGTACTTGTTCAGCAGGATTGAACCTCAAATTATGCCTATCTCTCGGAATTACCTCAGACCTACTAGCAGTAGCAAATAATTATAACCTTCACTAGACATACTTTCCTGAAAGTCACAAATTGTTTTATGTGTTTTCTTGCAAGTAACCTTCAGTTTACAGTAACACAATATTTGCAGTGAACCCGGATACCAGCTGGGTACTAGGAAAAGGAAGCCTTGATTACTCGTAAACCGTTAACCAGCATAGAAAGGTCAGCTTTACATCTACAAACATAGTCCAAACTGTGAGTTTCTATGCAAAGAACACAGTAGAAGTCTTTTCCATATAGCAATCTGACTTCTTATTCAGACAACAAAGAAATAACTATCTTCAAGTCTAAATAGCTTCCTTCAATTTTTTTCTTATTACTTTGAACAGTGTTTTTGAGTCCACTATAAATAATAGGCCACAAAATTGGTATATTATTCTCTTCCGTCAACAAGTCCTTTATACCAACATATATTGTGAACAAACGGGAGGACGAAAAACATACTGCTCTTTCAGTGATGCAATATCTTTCTAAACTCAGGCTAAAGAGTCACGCCTAAACAGAAGATAGGATGCAGTGAAAACTGAAAGCCCCACTTTACTTTGAAAAGTAAAAACTAAACAAAAAGAAAAATCTAGATGAAGCATAATCTTTATTGGCAAAATACTCATGTTTATTCCATTGTTAATAAATAAGAAGGGATTTGCTACATTTTAATTTGATTTCAGAACATTAAAAGCAAAGTACACTGAATAATTTAAGCTTTAATGTATTTCCCTGAATGGAACATGCTCTCATGAAAGGAGAGTAAAAGAATCAGTTTACATTGTGCAAATGGACAGTAGTAAAGAAAGATTTCCCTAAACACAACACGTCAATACAATTTACAGTCTCTGGCTTTATATAAGCCACTATAAATCTGTTTTTCATATTTTGGCTAATGTAAAACTCTTGTAGCTGAACTATAATGGCATTCAATTCTTATGGCTGAGTAACTTGAATCATTAGAAGGAAACAAGAAGCATCTAACATATGGGTGGAGAAAGGGAAAAAGACTTCAAATAATTAATCAAAACTAGGAAAGAATGACAAAGTAGTTCTCTGATACTTTGAAAGAAACTTTGTAGCACAAAGCAGTTGCAGGCTCTTCATATTTGATCAACAGCATCAGCATGAATACTAAAATTCTAAAAAAACTAACTATATTTCAGAGATGAGGGCAATATTCAACAAGCAAAAATATTCTCCTTGGGTTTTCACCATATGCAAACTGAAGCCACAATTTACACATACAAAGGTTTATTAATCTGAAGTTGCACAAATTCTGGCTTCTGTAGTCTTTATGCAATACTAGAGGTGCACCAGTGCAAGACATATTTTACTTGTAAGGACTAGTGAGGCAATAGACGATTCAGCCAAAAAAAAGAAAATCCTTTGCCCCGATTAGCAAGTTAGATATTTGGTAAAGCTGTCATGATGGGAGAGAGAGAGTTAAAAGCATCGGTGACTCTCTGTTGGAAGTTTGCAAGTTCTCAGGTTTAATTTCCCAAATGCCAGAATTAAGATTGGGGCAGATCTAACATTTTTAATGTGAAAAACAATGTATCTCACACCTTGATTAGCATGGTTTCATTTAGGAATTAAAGCATTTAGGTACTTAATTATTACAAAAGACAATTGGTTTAAAATGCTAACAACATTAGTTCATTTATGGCTTGTACTGAAGCGAAAGTGCAGTCAACTGTTTGGACAATGAGTCAAGAGACAGCAGCAATGCAGCTGTCACGAAAAACACCTTGCTTGGTCCAAGACACTACTGGAGTCCAACCAAATTAGAAGGAAGTTGTTAAAGAAGAGGCAAAAGACAGCACAAATTAACGAGCCCGAGACCAAATGTCCTGAAGCTCTCTCCAGGGTATCTGCTTAGAGAGGGCTGGTGGATATGTCATTTCCCTTATTATAATAAATGATTCTTTTTAAAAAAGTATTGAAGAGGGGTAGAAAGGTAGGGGGTTTCTCCGTGCACATTGATAGTCGTACGCCGCCTGGATACCTGCCACCAAAAGTAAATGAGGGAGGCGACAAACTGTCTTTGTATCCAGAAATATCACATGTACACTACTGGTCTGCCCCCGAATGAGCTGACCAATGCCGATTAATGCAGAGTCAACAACACAGTACCAAATTTCATCATGTAGGAGGCTAAATAGCAAATTTAAAATTACAAAGCAAGAAAATCCTTACAGAAGTAAACAGCTTGGAACCTATCAGCTGTATGTGTGTTTAGGGATGGCTGAAGGAAATGTTATTACTCATCAGCTGTAGCTCTGAAGACATTAAACTATAGCAGTTATGTACCTAATCTGCACAGGTGCTTTAGTAAATCCTACAAAGGCCTCACTCAATCATTTGTTGTATAAATATCTTTAAGATACCAAAGCCCCAAACTATTACAGTATAATTTCTTCCCCGGAGTAATTGAATCTTGCAATTGCATCATATTGATGAAAAATGCAAAGAGAGAAAATACAACGAAGACCAGAAATTACTAAAAGAAAAAGCAGAAGATTATTTTTAATAGTCAACAAGTTCTTATGTTCCCTCCCATACAGTCACTACTGGAAATTCAGAATATTCTGAGGTTAACTCATGAGTCATTCAAAGTACTTTTTCATTCCTGTCACAAGAACTCAGTTTTTCTTCAAAAGGGACATAAATTCACAGGGGACGTTCCCTCTGTCATCTTTTTTCTTTTATTTATTTTTAATTCTTTCTTTCAGGTAGCTTTTGGTATTGTTTCTTGAAATACCCATTATCCTTCAAGTCTAAAAACTATATGAAAGTCTTGTAGCCTTCTCATATATCATTAATGACTGCAGTCCCTCCAATGTGAAAGAGTGGAAGATCAAAAGAGGTCTTTTAAACAGGTGAAATACAGGTAATATACAGGACAGTAACAAAAAAGTGTCACTTGAGGAAAAGCTAGTGTTAAGTGTGTTTGCTATTTTACTTCTACAATTCTCATTTTGAGCTTTTTGGGACGCAAGCACTCTTGGGGATCTCTGATTGTTCTTGTGTAAAGAAATGATGGAATTTTTACTTTGCTGCTTTCAAAACAGACAGATTAAGAGCATGTTGCTCTTTCTGTCCATGCACGAGACTCTACCTGTATCACCTCTTTTGGCCAAAATCGCTCTTGAAAATCAAGGACAAATTCAGATATGGCTATTCTGCTTAAACTGTATCAATTATAACAAAAAGTTCATAAATTTGGCTAAGTGGGAGTCACCGGTGGCTACATGCACACATTTTCTAGCTATTTTGGTATTTAGATATTAAATAAAATTTCTGTCAGTCTGCTTAACTAGGAGCAGGACTTAGAAAACAAATAATCCTTGCATGACTTGAATGCAGATATACAGCCATTAAGCACAAAATGGTGGCATGGCATTAAAGAACAGCTTGTTTTCTTATATCAGAGTATGAACAGCACAATATGAAAGGATAGACTACATGTCAAAAATGCACTGAGGTATCTTGTGAATGGGACATCTAAGTTTCTTAAGAATTTAATATGAAACTTGTAAATTAAAGTGGTATAAATGCAAACTTCTATTGCATGCAGTGATCGGTTTGCACTCAATCTAACTCATTTTTTCTAGAAGGCTGTCATCTAAAGAAACAGAATCTCTTTCTCAGCACAGAAACACACTCAAAACTCATCATAATAGCAGCCAAAACTCTCACACGCAATGTACATTGTCAGAATTTTTCCTGTAATACATAATTTTAAAAAGCCCTGGTTAAAAAGTTGCACTTTCCATTAAACTACTAGTCTTATTTAGACTAAAGTATGCATTAGGAGGCAACTTTCATATTTTTGGAAACGTACATATTCATTATTCTGTTTAAAAAGGCAAAGACAATTTCATTTCAAATCATACTGAGACAGTAGTTCCCCAGACAGGCTGCTCTGCACCTACAGTACCGACATCTGCCAACGGTTCGCATTCTGGTTAGGAAACGTGCTTTAGGCTTATTGTGTTTTGTTTCATTTTTTAACTTACCTAATCAGTTTATTTTCTGAACACAGGATGCCACGGTACCAGCTCTGATTAGCTGATGCACTTTGTTTGCCAGTTGCTGCATTGTGAACGTCAGTACATCCCTCTCTTCTCTGCTGGGCTTCTCTGTTTAAGAGCGTTCAAGCTGTTTGCCAGCAAGAAACTACTTCATTCCTTCCTCCTGCAGCCCACACAAAACCAGTCCAACATTTACATGAAAGGAAGAAAGAGAAAAGAAAATACGTTTTTCAAACTGAAGAAAATCACGTGTATGGTTGTCATAAAGCAGGGACAAAAGTAACATGTTTGTTAAAAGTTGTCCATCTCATTCTCTCCTCTCATCATTTTAACTTTTCATTGTCCATGTTTGTAAAAAGACCTTTTCTTAGTTTTCAGAGGCTACAGTTATACATTTTTCAAGTCCGTTCAATAGCCAAAACCTCAAAGAGCAAACCAGGATGTTTAGGAAAGCTGTAGCATATTAACTTAGATGCTGTGCTGCAGTTGCGTATTCCTCCTGTGTCTGCAAAGGCCAAAAAATAGTTTTCGCTCTGTTTACATTTGGTGACCAGCAGCCAAGCAGTTTTATCTCCATTCATACACCCTTCAGGCAAATAAATGTGTATACATATGTATTTAATCATACGTATCCATATTTTTAACAGTATTGTCTGTTTCACATCACAACCACAATGTTAAGCCACATTTTAGACCCTCTTGAACATTTTCCTGGGATCGCAACACGCCAGAAATGTTCCAAAACAAAGCTGTTTTTCTCTGACCAGGGCACCGTCTCCCGCTGTGTCCTCTCAACCTTTTTACTTCTCTGGATAACTAATAAAAGTCCCAGTGTTATTACAGCTCTCCGATTCCTGATGGTCTATGAGCCTGTCTGTCTGCAAGGCTAAAAAAGGTGCAGATTTTTTATTTTTGCTGTTTGCTTTCACTTTTACCTTAAGGTGCTTAAAACACATTGTCCCAAGGCAAATGCAGAGCGTACGCTGGCCCCTTTGGTTTTACCATGGAGGAGGCTTGAGGTAGCTTTGCCCCACAGTATAAATAAGTGCAGGATCTTTACTGTTCTTTTACTTTTTAAAAGATTAAAAAAAAAAAAAAAAAAAAAAAAAAAAAAGAGAGAACTACCCTAAAGGTACAAGAAACAAATCTGAAACTTTTTAGCTGTTGAAACAATCTCTTCCTATGCTTCCTGATGAGGAAGCTTTCAAATTCAGTGCCAGCCAACACAGCTAAAGCAAACTGAGCATTACTATGCAGCCATTATTTACTCATTTATTTTAATGAACGACAATGATGGTGAATAACCATAACTCCACAAACCACCACGTGAAAGCAGCTTGTCACAAAAGACCACGTGTGCTGAACTGCCATGAACTGTGCTGCAGTACAGTTTTGACAACGCATGTACAAATCTTTTTGTTATTCATATTGTTCTAGAAGTGATTATGATAGTGACTGAGGACACGGGCTTACTGAAGTTTGGGAAGATATAGAGATGAAAATGTAAGAGCCAAGTAACAGCAGATTTTGTGTTATTACGTAAACTAAATGAGATCAGCAATGATAAATTCTCCCTTGGAGGAGATGTGGAAATATGAGCTCAAACAATAGTAACTCTGAGCTTACAGAAAAGATACGCCAGAACATAGTGAAGTGGGGAATAAGGAAAATGTGATTGAGGTCACCTCTACTTAACCTTTCCTGGGGAGGAAAATGCAGGTTAAACAGAAAGCTGTTAAAAAGCAGGATCAAATGAAAAGTGATTCCACTTAATAAAAGTTGCCTAAAGGTCAATGCTTATAGCAAAAATAAATCAAATGGGAAAAAAAGGAAGGTTTTCAAATGACATCAGCTACATCCAAAACATGAAAAAAGAGACTGCAGTTACACTGAACATTGCGGTTTGTCTTCTGTCCAGAGCAAAAGCTCTGACACCCTGCTTGTCCTTCGGACTCATGCAGTGGAGAACACGGAATGGCTGGTGGCACCAGGGAGTTCCTACGCTTCAGCTTGGGAGGATTTTGCACCAGCGAGCACCTCCACTGCATTCTTCACTTGTGTTTTCTCCAGAACAACAGCTTTAATCACTATTAGACAACATCACTACTTTCAGCCCCAGACCTTAATGGTATATCAAAATAAATAAAAAACACAAATCCCCTTAATTCTTTATCTTTTTTTTTTTTTCAGAGCATAGATGAGGTTGTTGCCAAGACTGAGGAGTTTTTGGTATCAATCTAGGACATCCAAACAGTCTTGCATGAATTTAAAGAAAGCTGGATGACTCACAGCAGTAAAGTCTCAACAGGGCTATTACTGACATTATTAAACATAAGTGCATGGGTAAGGCTTCGCAGGATCAAAGATGCAGAACATATTAGTTTTCATTCCAGGAGATGAGGTATTCCTGATAGAAAGTATATTCAAGTCTTGAGATAAATAATCACAATCAGTTTAAGTAGAACAATTATTGGGATGCTTTAGTTTTTTAAAAAATGGATGCCGTAGAATAAAAAAAAATTTGTGAGCATACGCCTTAATCTCCGTTTCTATGGAAAAATTACTATTACATTCAATAAAAAAAAATCCAAATTGAATCCCAATTTCAGTATGTCAATTAAAAAACATGCAATCATCTCTGAATCTGAAACTGTTCTTCTTTCAAATCCCTATGCAATTGTATTAACTGGCATCATTGCATTGCACTTTTATATTTAAGAGTAAGTCATAGTCTGATTCTTGGTTTTGTTTAACTGTATAATGCCAAATTCTTTAAAAAAATTTGATAGCAATTCATTAAATGGCGAGCAGCTTCATTTGAAAGTGGGTTTTATAACGTAATATTACATTGGACTGCAAAGATAGATTAGCTTGAAATTTGTTCTGTAATTAATTCCCTGGAGAGAAATCTATTTGCATGCAAAAAGAAGGAGACTTAATTAATGGCCAAATATATTTAAATTGATATATCAGCTACTCGCAGACAATTGTAGCTTCATTCCTTATTGAAACCCAACACAGAACTGACTAGCTTTGTTACAGTGTAAAACAAAGCTATATAATAGATCTTCTGTAAGTAAAGAAAGGAATAATCTTTTTGTTTCGATTTCAGTAACTCACTAGATACGGAATAACTGAGATTGATATTAATTATACTGAAAATATTCAGAGTTTTTTTAATTATAAGGAAATGTTAGTGGGAAAACACCAGCAGGTTTTGCTGAATTATCAAGTTGGATGAATCCTTCTGAATATCTCCGAGGAACCATCTTGTTTTCAGTAATGACTTTGTCACAAAAGAAGGGCATATATTAACAATAAATGTTAAAGACACAAAATTAATGGAAAGTAAAAATCACGTAGGTGGACTTGAACTGTCTAGTAATGGGGCTACTAAATATAAGGAGTCTGCTGTCCAGCTAGCAAATCTTCTCATCTCTCACTATTTTGTACAAAAGTCTAATGTGGCAGGGATGTCCTGAGAAAGTCCGTTAGACAGACAAGGAACTTCCCATATGAGACTCCACTAAGCAGTATTAAGGCGGTATTAAGAGGATACCTAGGGATTTTAAAGCTTTAATTAAATGTTTTAGGACTGACAACTATGGGATTTGAGGACGTCAAAGGAATCTGGAGCCCCTTCCAACCTGAATGACACTGCAAGTCCACAGAGACTTACCTAAATGCTTAAATTCCTAAAAGAGCCCAAGTGCACATGCTGTACAGCACTTCTCACACTGGCATGAGCCAAAGCTTAACCAGAGCTCTCAGATGAGATAGTAAATGCATCTTCTCTTCCAGAGGTAAAAATTGGTGCGGAGAAGTTTTCTCTGGCACCGTCTATGCTCATGGCTGCAGAAACACAGTATTTCATTCTCCTGGGGTGTCAGCCTGACTTCTTTGGGAAACCATATTTTCACTGAAATAAATGAAAAGCATAACCTTAAAACACCACAAGATTTCTATGACCATAATAAATCTCTTCCATCTGGTCCAACAGGAACCAGGTTATATTCCACTTCTGTGTGGTACTTCAACCAACACAGATCCTAATACTTTAATATCTCCAAATCTTGCACCATCAGTTTTTTCTAGTTATCTATAAATCAATATCATAATGCCAGCTATCAGAAAGGTAACGCTGCCTCGCAATTCTACAAAAGTTGTCAGTGTTTTCTGATTGCTTTTTCTCTTGCTAGGGAAGTTGCAAACGCATTTTGTATGCTTAACTGCATGTATGTATACACATACAATAAACTTATCACCACCGTATCCCCAGGAGACCATATGCCTGGGTTTGTTCCCTTTGTTAAAGAGAGGCAACGACCAAAAAAGTGTGTTACAGTCAAGTAACGAAGTACGAAAGGACCCTGCTTCAGCTCCTTGGAGAATCCCAAATATTGTATCAAGTCAAATTATCAGGTTGGTTTTATGGATAACTGCTACACAAATGATGTCACTTCTATTAGTTGGTGATATAACAGATGAGTGACTGGTTCCTTTGACAATGAAAAATATTGATTTGATTCTAATATTCAGGAAAAAAAACTGTCAGGGAAGTCAGATGTGAAATTGGGTGGACGAGTCTCACACATTAAGCAATGAAAACTACTAGTTAAATGGAAAAGGCAAAGTACATTTTCAGGCAAATTTTATACGACGTCATCCTTCAATCAACTTTCCATACATATTATATAGAATCTAAGTTATTGCCATATGCATACCAATCTTGAGAGCGGTGTTGGTGATGAAATTGATATCTATCACTAAAACACAAGGCAGCAGATAAAATGATTCATATTTTTAAATTAAAGCAGAAAGTTACTTGACTTTGCCTTAATATTTATACAATGAGATCACACATTGTTCAGAATCGAGCCTGCAGCTACGACGAGCACGTAACAAATCAGATTACAGTAACAAACTCACTCAAAGCAACGAAGCAGAAAAAAGTTCAGTTTGAAAGTCACATTCCTATGGCATCTTCACGAGGAATGGGTTCCCAGGCTTACTGAAAGAGTTCTCATGTCCAGTGGATGTCTTCTTCCCTGAAAGACATTACTTCTCCTTGGCCATGTACCAGGATGTCATGATAGGTGGTACAGATCATGTCAGGTAGTACCTGTCAGTTTGCAAGAGCGGAGACTTTCAAATGAGTTAGAAAAAATTGGCTGGAAGAGTTTGAATTTTTGCCATATAAGATCTCCCCACTCTGACTTTTTATTATTTCTGGGAATATTGCAGCATGAATAAGCCTGCTGGAATATAAAAGCTATGAAACTTAAACAGTATCGTAGTGCATAGAATTATTTCTAAAGAATTCTAATACCAGCTGATAAGACCTTCTTCCTTTATAGTTACACAAATTGATTAAAATTTGAAAAGAAGAATCTTCAAGAGCTCTGTTCAATTCTTTTTCCATGAGGACTGCCCCTGCAGAGTGCACGTTGTGCTACACACCAGCAGACCGGCTGAAGCAAGAGCCCAGACGTCATCAATATTTATATATATAGCACAAAACCCACTAACAATAATGGCAGTAGTAAAATATAAATCAAGATCAGCGTTTAATCAGTAACTGTGAAAAATAGATTTGTTACCAGCAGAGTTCAGCAACGACGCAAAGCGCGGTACAAGCGGACGCCGTACAGGCAGATCCTCCAGCTGCGATGAGCCGTACTCGTGGAGAGGTCGGCCATTACACACAGTAACACCGAGCACTGACGCATTCAGTCAGCTCAAGGCAATCTCTGAGGTAAAAGCCGAGGTCAGGCAGCGCAACTGGTGTCCCCTACTCCTACCCCACCTCCACCGCCGCCGGTAACATGCCATCCAGCGGGTCAAATGGCTGTTGGCCGCAAAACGAGCTGGTCACACACCTACTTCTCCTTTGCAGGCGTCCCCGGCGCCGGCCGATGAGGGTGGCCCACGGGGCAGAAGAGGGGCCCGTCACAGCAGGCAGGGCCCTGCCTGCACACACCGGCACTGCTGGAGAGGCTGGGGGAGGGCAGGCCACGGTCCCCAGAGGCCTGGGGTGCCTGCGCCATCGGCTGCCAGGACTGGGCGAGTCCGTGCTCCTGAAGGGTAGTTTGAGCTATGGCTGATGCAGGGAAGCGAGCCCATCTGCAGCGGGTCTAGGAGAAAAAGTTCTGACTGAAACGACTTCGTTGCACCCAGGATCTCTCAAGAAGCGGCCGGGCCCCGTAGCGCGGGGTGGTGACAGGCAGCTGCTTCTCTCCAGAATCGAAGTAAGCCCAAAACACAGGCACGGGAGCCTTTACATCTTGATCTTAACTTTTCTGCTAATTTCTTTCCACACATCACTATTTCAGCAGAACCAGTTTATTTCAGCAATGGAAAAGCATTAGGAAAAAAATAACAAAACAAAACCCAAACAAAAGTAGGTCTCTTCAGACAGCACAGGCTGCTATTATAGACAATCTCTTCTGCAACATGCCACAAATTCTGTTTAAAGAATGACATCTGCTTTCATCAGACATCAGAGTCCAATATATTTAAAGAGGTAGTACATAGGAACTAAATTATAAGTTCTATAGTTAAATATTTCACAGAGCTTCCGTACTTCTCTTTTTTTTGTCAACAGAAGATAGGTGGCTTTCCAGAGAATATTCATTCAGTCTGTCATTTCAAATGTCTCTCTTTAATAATTAACATAAATACTTAACTTTCAAAGATGTTAGCATGTCATTACTTGTCACATAAATTGTAGAGTTAGATACTTGCAGAGGTGTATTTGAAGACTGCTGCTGAGCAACTTTCAGCATTCATGAATAAGATACAGGACCTTTCATATTTCATTAGATATATGCGTGCTTTCTATAGTTATGAAAGAAAAGTACACAGTGTCTATTTCTAAAGTAAATGCTCACTTTGAACAGAACTTTGAGCAAATTATATCAAGGCAACAAAGCCCACTGTCTCAGTCTGGACCTCCAGAAATTTTTTCATACTAATCATCCAAATGAATAAGGTCTTTTTTTTGTGCTAATACAGGCTGAAGGATAGAGTTATGGCTACCTAGAGGCAGAAGCAAACCATGCCTACCTGTCTGCTACTGACTCAATTGATAATTAAAAAAGCTAGATCTGGGCAAAAGAGGCAAGTACCTCATTTTTCTCATTTACATTTCCTGTAGCATAAACTATAGAATTAGTATACACTAGCAGGTTAATGTTGTGCTGGACTGACTTTAATTTGTTCACATTAATGTGCTTTGCACCTACATCTCCCTCCCATTCTCCAGGGAGTCATTTCCCACCTTAAATTTCAGTAGGTAAGCCTGATGGGAAGAGGTTCACTCCCCATTACACAGCACCTGCAAAATACGCTGGTGTGGACGCTGTGAGTTACTCAGCTACTGTCCATCCTCCCCCTGCAGCCCCAGACCTCCTGGCTTCCCACCGGAATTTGCCTACTGCTGTATTTATACATCCTCCACTTCAGGATGGGGCTTTTTTTGGTACCTCTGCATTTTTGAGCTGGCGTATGGCCACTCTTTGCAGTTCCAGCTTTTGCTAAATAAGAAAACTTTTTCAGCAGCTGCACCAGTGCTTCCACATAGACTGCTGTTGGGTTTGATTTCCTCAGGCAATTGGCATTTCCACTCTTCTAGCATCTATAAAATGTTATCTAAAAGAGAGAAGACTCGGAGCATATCCATAACCTCTACCAGAGGCACGTCACAGCACAGGAATTCCAGCAGGAGCTTTTGGGAAGGACAGAAACAGGATTTTTAGGAGTGTTTCCAAGGACTTATCAATACAATTTCTTCATCAGCAAACAGCAAGATACAGTAAGTTCAGATATGCAGAAACAGCACTAAAGACCAAATGCTTCCAGTAAACATGTTTGAGGAGGCTGGGAGAAAGAAGGTGGCTACTCCAGGATAACTGTGGTTTGCACCCATGGAGGGAGCACCCCCAGATCTCACTCAGCACCCTTGTTGGGGTGGGGGTGGGGGCAGCCAGATATTTGCACAGATACCAACAGTCTGCAAATGTATTAGTCTGCAAATGCGTGTCTCCTGTTGCTTCCTCCCTCAGTCCTTCAGCTTCCAGGCGTGACCTCAAACTGATATCTGCAGTGGGATCACCAAGGCCCCATTTTCCCTGAAGGATCACATCCCAGTTCTCACTTCCCTATTCTTCCCAGAAAAGCTGCTCAGTTGCTTTTTGTCCCTTACTCGTGAACTTTCTAACAAGCATTTGGTAACCTTTAATTAGAAAAATCCCAGAGCACAGAGCTAGGCAGCAACTTTTCCTCAAGGGACATGTGCCCTGACAATTACACAGTAAAACAACTGCAAAGCTGCGAGAATGCAATTATTCACAAGAAAAGTGTTTTAAGCCAAAAAGATATGAATGCGTTTTGGTTTGATATCATTAAATGACTAGGCAATTTTGAATTTGAAATGTGAATCATCCTTGCATGGTCCTTCTGACTTAAATTCTCTTTGTTTAAGCAGTATTCATTAAAGGCAAGTGAGTCATTAGGTACAGTCTGGCTTTCAGGCAGAAGGCAGCAGTGGAAATTCCCCACTGCAGCTCATATCCTCAGGATCAAAAGGAAGAATCTGCTTCCCTGCTTAACACTGAAGAGAATTTTTTTATGCAATTAAGTGGATGATAAATTACTACTGATCTGTGAAGATGCATAAGACAAAGGTCTATTATAATAATTGACAGTAGTTATAAATTAGAACTAGTTTATGGTCTTAGCTATCCAATCAAAGCTTCAAATTGAGGAGAAATACCATTTGCTAATTTATGGACAGGGAAGTGATCATTTATCTGCACAATTTACCTGCATCAGTGCAATGTTCCTGTCTGGTCCATGCTCCACCTATTTTATCTTAAGAAAACCAAATATTCCTCCATTCTCTCAATCCCCACCCTTCTAATCTAAAACACGTAGCTCTAGAGACACTGTGTAGGCAGCATACTCAACGTGCCATCTGCACAAGTACCTTTGTGTTCAGGGGTCTAAGACTATCGTCTGCTTCTTCGCAATGCAGACACAGCTTCCTACCTCCTGAAAGTAGCGGTACGACAGGCAGCCTGCCCAGTCACAGCTACTTGCTACTTTTTCATTGAACACTTTTATTAAAGTTTCCTTACGCTTTAAAGACATACGTAAAGATTTTACATTCATTGGTTTGGTTTATTTTTTTTTTTTCCTTAAGACTAAAATTGGTGAGTTTTTTTAGACTTGGGCAAGGAACCAAGACAGAGGTTTCAGCTTGTGTCCAACTGCGACCACACTATCAACAAGCAGGTCGCTCCTTTTCACCCAGCTGCAACAGTGCAGTCCCACTTCTCCCATCAGGAGATGGGTAGCACAGGGAAAGTCTGTCCACATCACAGCACCATGGTAATGATGCACTTCATGCTTTTCAGAAAATACCTACCCATTGAAGTCAAGCTCTCAAACACAAAAGGATTGTCAAATTGTGTCCAGCTCCTTTTGAAATTCCAGTCCGAGCAAATTAAGTGCTCAGTCTGTACTTGCTGTACATCTTCTACAGGACAGTAAATTTTTTTTCCAGAAGGATATAATCAGTGGTGGGGATGGTGGAAGGTACGCATGAAAACAATGGAAAACGTAAAAAGGAGACATCGGAGAAGAGGCAAGTATTGAAGAAGAGGAAACTGTACAGAAAACAACTCGGATGGATAACCACGGCAGGGAAGGATTGATCTATTGTAAAGAACCTATAAACTTATTTCTCTTGAAGTCAGTGACAAAAGTCTCAATCATATTTGTTCAGTCTGAATTCAACAGTATCAGCACACATAGGCTGTGCTATCACATTAATTTAATTAACAGAACTGTTTCACTGAAACCGCTTACTTCTTTGAAAAGCTGTATTGATCATCTAAAGGATATCAAAAGCACTGGGAGACAAGTGACAAGAAAAAAAGAGAGACCCTTAAAACCTGAGTTTGTTCTCAGGCAGTAGCAGAGCTAGAAATGAGATATAGGAAGGGGTTTATTCCTTTGCCTATGCACAAGTACCTAGTGCCATGCTAACTTCGGCAGGGTACGAGGTCCCGCTCCAGAAGGCAGCAGGGCTTCTGGAAGTGCTGTTACACATGCCCACCATGGGTATTTTGGACAACTCAAATGGTTCTAGATACCTATATGCATCCAGCTTACCTATTCTGAGTAAAACAGCATCTGTAACTCCAACATTTTTATTGTCGCATGGATAACAAAAAAACCCAAACCACAAAACACTAGTAAAAAGAGAAACTGTATTCACATGTAGAAACAGCCTATCTATTGCTAAGCCTTCAACAGCCTTGGTTTGTGTGGTTTTAAATCAACAGTCAATGAGTGGTCCAATAAAAAGCCAAAAGTTCTCAGCAGTAGGAATGGAAGACAATACTGAAAACAGAATAGAAAAAAATAGAAAAAAAGCACCTCTGGAAGCAGTAGATATTTTTTTAAAATATGTATCTGAACCACGTGGTAGTCAGCTTAATACACAAATCTATTAAATTGTGCATGGAAACAAGCTTTAGCTCAGAATAAAACAACACTTCAATGTATATACACTTCACACATTTTGCCTTGTGGGTGAAATCCCCTCCACAAACATGCAACTTGACTATCCACATCTGATGTAGCCTAAGAACAGAATATCTGATGAAGAGAAATATAGGATCAAAGTGTTGAGCTTTTGCATTGCAACACATGGAGATGTTCTCATACAGAAAAGAACAACAATATTTCCATCGGTACAATGTGGTATTTTCCCTTGTGTTTTTTAAAATAGCATAGAATGTGTAATTCTCTCATACATCAAGAAAAATCAAGAAAAGGAAACACAACTTTCTCTTTCAGTTAAAATGTCAAAATAGTGTAAAAACCATATATTCCATATCAGCACATGAAAAATTCAAAACTAAATCTTCCAACTGCAAAAAAAAAAATTTACGGTCAGATTCTCAGAAGCATGCAAAGCAGATCTGAAAAGTTCATTTTCCACACGCGGTCTCCCATCCACTTGTTAGGCCCTCCAGCTGCCAATACTCAGGTCTTTGACTTATTTCTCTGCTCCTAAGAGACAGCAGCCAGATGGCCAAAATTAAATATCCCTCCCAGCTGGCCAGTGTGAATGCATGTACCTGCTACCCAGCTGGCCAGCCAGCCTACAGATAGCTTGAGGCTGGCCAGCCAAAAAACATATGCTGCCTTTCGCTGAGCTAGTGGACTAGCTAGCAGAAATTGAGGAGAAAAGCATGAGAGCGCAGTGAAAAGATTGTGTTTTGTTCTAGAAAATGAAAAGGCACCCCCCTGCTCACTTGGGCTACATACTCTTGCTGAAGGTTTTTGATACTCAAAAGGATGCACGGTCAGTCTGTCCTCCAGTCCTTGTTGGGATTATAACATGCACAGGTGTAAGCAAGGCAGGTCAGAAGCTGTTAGGCAGAAAAGCCAAAGAGCTGGTGAAATGCTTCTCCCCAGCATTCAGGCTCTCTAAGATACTTGCTCAGCCAGAAGCAAAGTCCCTGTCATCACAGCTTGCAGTCACAAGGTATTCTGATTAGCACAATGAAATCTAACTCAAAGACATCAATATATATGTCATGGCAGTTCAAGACTGACGACAGAGCCATAGGGTCACTTGAGAATCAGAATTAGTTTTAGACCAAACTCCGCAATAAGATTTAGGGCAGGACAATATTTCAAATTGGCCCAAGTAACTTGCACATATCTGCTTCCTGATGAACTCCACTCCAGAAACACTCACAGCTTCAGGCTGTGCTTAATTTTCCCCTACCATGCAGGGGGGTGTTAGGCACACCCTTGTGAAAAAGGTCCATAATAGCCACATGCCGAGTAGGGGATTACTAAACTGGTTAATAGAAGGTGCCAGAGAAGTGCATCTCCAGACAGTTTTGGGAGGGATTTCTTATCTTTCAGGAAGCCAGTATCAGTTGCATTGAAATCTTATGTGTAGAAATGCATCTTGGTTTTGCCTTCCTCCTTACCAAGTGTACAACTCCGGGAGGCTCCCTCTTTTGCTCTCAGTGCGGCCATCTGAAACCATCAAGCAAAATGAAACAGAAGGAGCCTTACAGGAGGCTGGTGCTGGAGATACAGCTGCTTCTGCCATAAGGAAAACAAATTTTTCCCCACCTCTATGGCTGCCGTTTGCTCCCTATAACGCATGTGTGTCCCTCTCCATAATGCACCAGCACGACAAATGCAATTTGCACAGTTCACATGGCAAAGAGAAGCATTTTATTCAGAGATGACAGAATAAGTTATCAGTCTCTTTGGGAAGAAGCCAAAGGGTGTATGCAGCTATGTGTGAACATGCAGGACTTCACCCTGCATTAAGGATGATAGCCCAAGGGCAGGGCAGACCACAGAGGAGAGAGAAAGGAGAAAAGATTCAGAGACTGACCTTTGAGTATCAGCTGTCTTTGACAGGAGGTAGCAGGCAGTCTGGGGAGTGCTATGATTTCAACAACTGGTTCACCAAATTAGTCTCAGCTGCTGAAACACTAGGCTAGAGAAACCCTGAGTGGTAACATTACAAGTTTAGTGCAGAGAAGCAAAAGGTGTCTTCAACTAGTGCACCCCTCTGAGGGGGCACCGCATGAGTTAAGTGTGCCCCAGCCCCATGGAGGCTTGCTGCCTGCTCTGCAAAGGCACCTTTGCAGATGCATTGCATGGGGGAAAAACAATGGAAAAAGTGGTGTGTAAAGGGGGAAAGGCAAAGCCTGTATGTTGTATTTATCCAACACAATCTGCTCGGTTCAGCTAACATGAGGTGAACTGACTCCATTTACACTGGCTGAGACAGTCCCTATAACATCATTGTAGTGGGGAGATCAGAGGCACTGGTCCACTCTACAACAAAGAGGGAGCTAAAGGCCACCAGCTGCCTGCCTGAATAGCTGCAGGCAGAGGTAGGTAGGTTTGGAATTAAATATTGCACAAAAGCTTTCTAAAGAGAGGAACTGTGTATTTCTCATCAGAAAGTATGAAGCAAGTCCTTAAAGGAACCCAAATAATTCATCATCACAAAATTTAAACTGATAATTCCTTTAGTTTTATTGCCCTTAGTTCTTTTTTCTCACATTGCTAATACCATTCTTGACATTGTTAAGCAAATTGGAAAATAACTAGAGTTACCACTGTTATTTTAATATTCCTAACACACCTATAATACAGGGCCTGTAGAGTGTAGCAGAAACTTGTATCTCAGCTTAATACAAAAGAAATATCTTGACAGTTTTTTCTTTCCTTGTTCACCATGTAAAGCACGAGTTGTGGTTAATAAGCAGTATGTACTCAGAGCCTAGTGAGATGCAATGATGCACAAGGCACGAAACTGAAGATCTGAATTGCAAAAATGTTGTAATAATGAGAAATTACCTCTTTCTGCTGAAAAAAATTCTGAATTACATCCTTGTATTTAATTTCCAGGTAAAAAATTCACTATAAATTCAACAAGCGTATAAGGATTGTAAGCTTTTAATTAAAACAACATTGAAAAAGATGGTGGAGAATGACAGGCAAAGAATTCAAACATTTTCTATGCATTTCTAAATAATTAAGTACTGAAACACTTGGAGCAAGCCTATGTAAATATTTTGGGGGCTTTTTCTTGTTTCACCGAATACCTGTTAATTAAAAAAACCCTTGGTTCAGTTGGGCACAATTTTGTTTTCAAAGTTTTTGGACCCCAAGTCATTTACTACCTAAAACCAGGCCGTCATATTACAGTCTGTTAGGAAACCAGTTAAGGTATTTCACCATCTCTTCCTTGAAGGGCAGCCATCCCTGCCAGAGCCCATTCCTACCCTCTTCCCTGTCACAGCAAATCAGAGGCTGTAGTTAATTCCCATTCTTAGCTGATTCATCTGCAATTCCTGCAAAGAAGAGTCCTCAAAGAAACAATTTAGGAACTGCGTGGTGGTTTAACCCCAGCCAGCAACTCAGCCCCACGCAGCCGCTCACTCACTTCCCCCCTCACCCAGTGGGATGGGGGA
>JAVKLA010000084.1:39591782-39609781 GCA_034782735.1 Sagittarius serpentarius
TGTCCCGGCTGTGTCCCCTCCTCCCACCTTTCCTGTGCCCCTCCAGCCTTCTTGCTGGCTGGGCAGGAGAAGCTGAAGTCTTTGAATTAATCTAAACACAACTTAACAACTGAAAACATCAGGGTGTTACCAACAGTCTTCTCCTACTGAACCCAAAACACAGCGCTGTACCAGCTGTGAGGAAGACAATTAACTCTCTCCCAGCTGAAACCAGGACGAACTGATAATGTAACAGGGGTGTATTTATCAACACATTTCTTCAGCCCTCCTAAAACCAGCGGAGCATCCTGGAGCTGAGGGCATCATAAATCCAGCTATGCTAACAGCTCCATCCATCCCTGTTGCCTGCTCATCTCACAAATGATCGCTGCGATTTCAATTTTCTCATAAGGTCTTTCGTTACAGGTGATTTGCATGCAGCAAAGTTGCACGCCTTGGCAAGCGGCGGGTAGGAAGGCGGCGAGCCCCCGGTGCCAGTGGGGGCTGGAAGCATGCACCCTCCGTAGAAACTAATGTCTGCTTCTTCTGACTGTGCCCACAGGGAAGAAATTCAATGGCACATATGTCACTGCATTTATACCAAAAGTCCAGATTGCCTTAATTTTACACTATTGCACAGTTCTGTAGCATCTATTAAATTGCCAGACTTCCAGACATCCTCCTTTCTACATACCTCATAGTCAGATATGTACTTTAAAACACAAAGAAACCTAAATATTTCAGAGGCAGTTAAGTTTTAATATCCAAAAGTATTACTCTACCCCAGATGTTAATGTTTTATTTAGTAACGCCCCTAGAATTTTCCAGACATTTCATGGTAAAAAGGTCTCAATGCATACTTGCATAAAAGCTACTGGTAATTAGGTATATATAGCTACTACCCTGTTGAATGAAACATTGTAATTAAACAAATGCATTCAGCCCTAAGGAAACTAAATTACCATGTAGACAGACAACAGGAAAAACAAAATACCAGCAACCCCTTTTGCAGACAGGCACCAGTATTTTGCCAGTTTCTGCAAAATGCTTTGGAGACTCTCAGCAATAATATTTTTACCCTCCTCTTACTTTTTTGTTTCAGTTGAAACATCACGTAGCTTTTCGCATCCCCAAGTCTTTCTTTTCCCATCCGTCATTAATCTTTTAGCCCTCCCCCTAACTTTCCTTCTCTGATGCAACTACATACCACTGACCTTTCTCCAGACACCATCTGGACTCCTGTAGCCTCTTGCCCGGTCCCCAAAGCCATCCATCACAGACCCTCTCATACTCTGCTTTTCCTTTTGACACCACTGAAACCACTGTCACCAACACTGACATCTTCCTTGAAAAGGCTTAGAAGACCCAACCTCAGCCTTCATTGATAGTCCTTTCACATTATCCTCTCTTGGATATTTGGAGTCAGGGACTCCATCACGCTTTGATCACCTCAGCACCGAATCAAAATACAGGACAGACCTCTAAATTCAGGGCATAGAAGACATCTGGTCGTCAGTGACAATCTGCTTTGGAGGGGCTCTTTGAGGACATTGACCCATTCTCTTCAGGTAATTCTGGAAAGCCTGCTAAGATCACATTATGTCTTTATTACAGAGCTATTGAACCACAAATGTTTAATGCACAACATATAACTAAATACTGCATACCAGAGTACATGGTGCAAAATTTCAACCTGATGCAAACCCCACTTCAGAGACACTATTTAGATTCCAGGCTGTTGTCATAAATTAATACCTTCTTGAAAAGTTAATCAATGGTCCAGCTTCTTGATTTTTCACTTTTCAGCTCTGTTGCCTTTCAGCCTTGTGAGCCTATTACCGGATTGCTTCAAAACGTATTTGCCTCCAAAGCCTAAAATTCCCAGCCATCAGACAGAGAAGACATTTAGTAATTAATTTAATTCCAGACAAGACATCTGTCAAGGCAAAGGGCAGAGTATAGAGTATGTTTAATATTCATATTCTAGTATTATCAGAAACACAAAATACAGGTTGTATCATTTTGAGGCTATCGGTCTACATACAGCATTTCATGAAGACTGTCAGGCACAGCTTCTGAAAGTTTTTTCTCCACTCCGTAGAAAACAGTGTTTTTCCTTTTGAGTGAAAAACCTTGTTTGATACATTGGTGTACAGATGAGGCCACGACCTAAAATATTGTTTTCTTCTGTTATTTTTACCAGTAACACTCATACTTGCAGTTAGTCTTTGGCAAAAAATCAAAATGCTATGGCACCTGGAAGAATTTACTTTCATCACTTGCCCTATTTTAAGCAGTTCCAAAAAACTATAACGCTAGCAGCAATAAGAAGAACATGCAAGGCTACCTCTCTGGATTTTGTAGCACTGAACTAAATTTCAGTTTCCATCTTTTGGAATTTCAGGGCTGGAAAACCACAGCGATTTGCTTGCAACTGTTTCGAGCAGCCCACAGCAGCATCATATATTAGCTTTATGCTTGGCATTCTTTAATTTACGTCTTCCTGCAATCTGTTACAGCCCAGAAGCTGGTGAGCTCACTGCTCTGATCTGTTATACTATGTGATATCACTGTTCTGTTGCTTACTATGAGCTCATGCTAAGTAGTAATACAATTAGTTTTGACTTGCCTGGCTCCAGCCTGGTGTGAAGCAGAGCAGGGTTCGTGGGCAGGCACTGCCTTGGCTGCCAGGTTGTCCCTCCACGCTGTCGCTTGCCCTTTCCCAGCTGCAATGTGCATTTGACCATGTCCTACGTTAAACTCGACTTGAGAAAGTAGTTTGGTCAGGGCCAGACAAAACCAACCTTATTTCCCACCCAGTACTGCATGGAATAAACCTGTGTTCCTGTTAACAGTAGTAAGTGCAGCTTTGGAAAAGAGCTTATCTAAGAAAATACAGTATTACATGTTCTACAGTGCCAACCTCTCCTTCCAATATATTTGGAGGGGCAAAACAAATTAAAACATTGGGGTCCAGCTTAAACTCATATTAAGGCTTCATTCAGAATTTGCTTGTTGGAAAAAAAAATATCTTGTTCTTACGTAACTTATTATTCCGGCCTTATGAAATGACTTTGGGCTACTATATTTGCTTATATCATCAGTTTAAGTGAGAGATTGACTGATAAGTCTCCCTGCATCCATCAGGTGACCTTCCTCCACAGTGACATTGTCAAGGAGGGAATAAGACTACACACGTATCACCTCCAGCACAAGCTGAAGTAATTGAGAAGTTACACTGATCAGTTCAGATTTTAGGAAAGCTACAATAGCGCTTATAACATCTCTCATATTTGCCCAAAAAAGATCAGTTACGGAAAAGATCCAACATCAGCAGTTACCACATTCAGCTTATTTCCTTACAGGAAAGATCTGTCTTCAGTTAATTCAGATGATGAGCTTGTTACAAAACAACTGCAGGATTTCTCTTGGAATGCAATTCTGAAGACCTGAAGGCAATGGCATTAAAAGCCCCAAGCACCTGGCAGGATCTGACCCTACTCACAGGAGGCTGCCCTTTCAGCTGAGGGACATCCACCATCCATCATCTTGTTTCTTTCCCGTGTGCTGTCAAAAAGTTCAACCTTCTACTCCTTTGCTTTAGTGACAAATTGAGTTGCTATGGGTGTTTTGGAAAGCAGGCAGGGTCTTCAGAGAAGAGCAGGGCCTTTCAAGCAACTGCATTTTTGGATGCCAAGCTAAATTCAATTTGAGTTTTTCTTGCTGTGTAATGGACTCTTAAGTCTTCTGCCAGATGCATCACCCTTGGATTAAGTAACAAAAGAAAAACAGGTACTGGCATGAGCAGGACAATAAATTTTGGTCTTAAAGGATGTTTTCATTTGTGTAACGAGTCTCATTACCTAAGAAACTTCCATTCATTTAAGAGTCATTTTCAAAACCACCATTTCCACAAGTATTATACAACTGCAACAACTACTATCGCAGAAAACAGAAGGCATTTTTGCATTCAGATACAGGAAAAGCAATGCAATCCAGAGTCAAAACCTTTGGGGTTTTTTGCCTTTGCCACCATCACTGGAGTTTTCCCAGTGAAGTTAGCACTGACCTGCCCAGAGTCACGTAATGCTTTAGGTTGGATGGGACCTTTGGCGGTTGTCTGGTCACCCTGTACGAGCAGGACTGGGGTTGGGCCAGGGGGCTCGGCACCTTGTCCAAGCAGGTTTTGAATACCTCCATGCCACCTGCCCAACAAGTGCCAGGTGGCCAACACCTCCATGAGAAGCGAGGCTGCAATCACAACTCCTCTTCCTGGTCTTTAAAAAGGAAGTTTCTTTTGTTTTCGTCTCTTGACCTGCAGACATGGCTGCAGGAAATGCACCCCATGCAGTCCCCCTTGGTGGCCTTCCATCTGATTCTAGCCAATAAGCTCTCAACCGCACTTTGGGGAATGACCAGAGGCTTTAAATGAGAAGCATCATCAAAAGCAAAGTGAGTAAACATAAGAGCTGAAAGATCCACCCCTAGAAGTGCAAAGAAGCAGTGGTATGATCACACAATGCTTTGAGCTGTTTTGCAGGGAACAGCGTCTTGTTAAATGAGCCACCATATCAAATCCTTAAAAATAAAGTGGGCTACATTGATAGATTTTTCAGACTGAGAATGCTTAACTGAAAAGAGAGCAGCTTTAAAAAACCACAGCATGTGATGATTCTCCTTTGCAGAAGAGGCTGGTCTTCTGAAGGTCTTACAGCAACAAGAAGGTTTGAAGGACAGCAGGGTAAAGCTTTCCAAAACTACAGGAGCAGGTTTGGGAGGGAAAACAAACATTTCAATTTCTTTTCATCATTTATATATTAAAAACCTGTATAATCTAGCCAGTATCCTGGCTTGTATCAGAAATAGCGTGGCCAGCAGGACGAGGGAAGTGATCGTCCCCCTGTACTCGGCGCAGGTGAGGCCACACCTCGAGTACTGTGTTCAGTTTTGGGCCCCTCCCCACAGGAAGGACGTTGAGGTGCTGGAGCGTGTCCAAAGAAGAACAACGAGGCTGGTGAGGGCTCTGGAGCACAAGTCTTATGGGGAGCAGCTGAGGGAACTGGGGTCATTTAGCCTGGAGAAAAGGAGGCCGAGGGGAGACCTTCTCACTCTCTACAACTACCCGAAAGAAGGTTGTAGAGAGGTGGGGGTTGGTCTCTTCTCCCAAGTAACAAGCAACAGCACAAGAAGAAATGGCCAAAAGACATAGACGTGGTGCTTAGGAACATGGTTTAGTGGTGGACTTAGCAGTGTTAGGTTAACAATTGGATGGTCTTAAAGGTCTTTTCCAACCTAAACAATTCTGTGATTCTATTCTGTGATTCTAAACTGCTATATGCTAATAAGCAGGCACATACATGCCCTGTAAGCCAGCTCAGTGATCATTGTTCAAGTTTGGGAATATTTCTTATTAGTTATGTATATTTATCTCCGTCTACTGGAAGCCATTACACATACATACGGGTATTTTCATGTAGGCACTCTAGCCTTCTCAGTTTCATGTATCTTTTATGGTATTGTTTACTGCAAAACAAAAGAATTTCCATCCTTGTTCACTTTTTGCATTAGAGATATGAGTAGGCATTACAGTGGTGTTAATCTAGTTTTTCATTAAAAATAACTGTTCCACTTTCTACACTAGATTTACCTAGGCAAGGAATATGCTCACCTGCAAATCTACCAGAAGTAGAGGCAAGAAGGATAAGGCTAGACTCAATCTTATTTTTGATGAAAGGGTCAGATTTGCACTGCATTTTATGTACAGAAGATCCTGTGAATTCCTACCAGCACTCAATATTAGTAAGGAGAGGAGCAGAGGGGAAAGCGTAAGATAAGACTGAGCTCTGAAAATATGAACATCAAACACTTCCATATAGAGAAAGCAATGCTTCAAGGACGACCAAGAAGAATCTTCAAAAGCCATCAAATTGCAGGATTCTTTGCTTTTCAAAATTGCGCCTATCAAAAAGTCATACTTCGTTCAGAGTTCATTTTGCCCACAGAAGATTGTCTCCCTGGCACCAAGAATGAAAAAGAACAGTTGTCTAACCACAGGAGAGTCTGAAAACTGGAAGGGCAACAAACCCCGTTCGTTTTGTCAAAATTAAAAAAGCAAAGATGTATAAATCATAGTGTTAAGAAGGAGGTTAGCAGTTCTGCATTTATGGGCATGCTTGCTGTCAAGGCAGTCTGGTATCCAAAGTCCTGAGTCTTTGAAAACCCAAGCATTTATTTTTCCATATTAAAAGACAGTTCACTTTTTTTTAAATCTGGTTCTGCTACAGAATAATAAAAACCAGAAATTATTATGAAATATCCTAGCCTGACTGGGAAAGGGAACATAGTCTTATGAGATAATTTTATTAAATGCAAAAAGATGTAGAAAAATGTGCAACATTTGGGACTTCACCTGCTATTTTCTCAGACTTTCCCTATGTACGTAGAATATCTGGCAGTCTGGCTTTATAGGTTCATGTTCCTTTATCGCTGCAGGAGATGCAACATGGAAAGGCTTCCCTATTCATGCGCTTAAGAACACACAGCAACATTTTCAGAAGTGCCTCCCTATGGCAGATCATTTCTCATTTTGAAACCAATCTGAAGTCAGTACTGAAAAAATCTTTCAAGAAAAGATTCTGTTGAGGCACTAACTTATTAATGAAATTAAGTAATGATACTCTACTAATCTCTCACTGTTTTGATTAATTGTATACCTGGTTAACTGCATATTTAGATGATTGATCTAAATATGCAATAGCATGTTTGAAAAGCTAAAATGTATTTTCCTGTCTCTATCAAACCTACAGAAAATACATTATTGCCAATGAAGCATTTCCACTCCATCTTCTATTTTCCATGTTAGTTAGCAGTTCTTAGTTTTATCTATTTCTGTCCTGAAAACAAAGACATACATTTTATTCACATCTTGTTCTGAATTATTTTTGCATCTATAAAGGCACATAGGAAAACACTTTATTTCCACGTGTCCTAACTAGTGATATCAGTACTGCTTTACTGTCTCAAAGAAAACATGAAACTCTTTCTACTCTTTTAAATGTAGCTATTAAAAGGCTGGGTGTTACATCTGTTAGGCACTGTTTTAAAAGGCAACCTCCCCTTTCATCAATGCGATTTTACCCATGAAATCAATTGTAAATACTCCACACCAACTACCCATGTCTAGCTACCAATTTGTGCCTGCACTTGTAGCCTCATGAAGGGCTACCAGTGGCTCAGAGCTGCTGCCACGGTGAGGCTCGCGCTCTCTATGCGTATACACACGCACAAGTATCTTTCCACGGATATATACATGCAAACAAAATACCACGGATGATCTGAATTCTCCTCTCTTGGCTGGAATTTAGACTGGTTTTGGAAGTGCTAAAAATCACAGGAATTTAAAGGACAAATTAGTATTCCTTTGATCATTATATGCAGCAGTTTTAATGGACTGCCCTATTTTCACAAAATGAGACCAATTATTTTCTCAGATATCTTTCATCATAATCTACACAAGCTAATAAATCCCTACTTACCAACTAAACCATCCATTCACCAGCCGTTCATTTACCACAGCTTCTGAAGGACTATCTTTTTTCATTTGAAGCTATGATTTCTGTTTTCAATGAGCATAATTTGTTTTAGGCATTTTCCTTTAAGGCAATTATTTCAATTTGATACCGGATGTAAAATGTTAACATTCAATAGACCTTTCCTAAACGGGTAATTT
Source organism: Sagittarius serpentarius (assembly GCA_034782735.1). Taxonomy (NCBI): domain Eukaryota; kingdom Metazoa; phylum Chordata; class Aves; order Accipitriformes; family Sagittariidae; genus Sagittarius; species Sagittarius serpentarius. Next base: position 39,599,491 of record JAVKLA010000084.1, read on the forward strand.
ATGCTGCTGTATTCAGTACATAAACCTGTACAGAAGCTGAAGAACAAGTCATTTATATAAATTGGAAAAGTTTAGACTGCTGTTAGCAGAAGGCTAGGGAGCAAATAAAACTAAAATATTTCTCTAAAAAACCCATCTGCTGGAATTCACAGAAATCATCAAGAGGCTGGATTTAAAAAATGATAAAAGATGTAATCTTACAAGCTCTCCATGTTGTGAGCTCGTGGTGAAGTCAAGAAGGCTTGAGTGAACAGGACTATGGGCTTACTGGATAAAGTTCATAAAAAAGGTGTGAATTCCTCTGTTGCAACAATTTCTCTGGAAAACATCTTAACAAAAGATTTAGCTATCTCCTGACCTGTGGTAGTTTTTGTGGATTGTTTCCTTCTCACTTTTCAATCCTATGCGAAAATCCACAGGGAACGGATAGCATGCAACACCACTACATCTACATTCAGAAAGCCTTCGTGTCATGAACTTCTCAGATGATACTTCAGCTCTGATTTACCAGCCCAGTCACAAAATCCTCAGACTACATCTACACAGACCACAGCTGGCATGCATACAAATATTTCTGTTATCAGTCCATGGTTTGGAAACATACCTGGGAGCTGGGCGAGTTTGGGGAGAGTAAATTGGGCATAATTAGCATTAGAAATAATGTCAGGTGATGCCAACATCAGGCAATTATCCTTTTTAACAGCTGCTAAGTAGTGTTAATTGGCTGCTATGGACTACCATTTTCCAGGTTTTACAGAGCAATGCCTATATAAACACACAGCAATTAAGCAAAATGTACTAGGTGACATAAGAAATAATGGAAATGTCAAAACCACGGTTTTGGAATGACGGGCTTCAATTAAGATTTCAGACTACTGTTGTAAAACTAATTTGATTTTGCCAGCTGAGCCACACTGATGTTAAGCACTTCCCTGTTACACTACCCATCACAGAATACCTAAGGATAGCCAGCAGATCCTCGTAACCCATACATCTGTCAACTCCACTGACACATGATATTTGTATTGAAAATTCATGAGTAGAAACAAAAATTTATCTGTTGAAGACAGACAGCTACCACATTTTGTTTCAACTGTTGAAGCTTCTAGAGTAATAACTAGCAAACCCAGACAAAATCATGGCCAAAGGTTATTCCCCGTGGTAGGTTTTCAATTCAGCCAATTCCGGTGGAGTTTACTCCACCTTTGGTAATCTGGTTCCTAAATAATGCGCTGCGCCAGAGCGTTTGCTGCTGCATCCAGCAACATACTTCAACAAGTCGGCGTGGACTCTCGTGCAGGGCTGTTGGCAGGACACGCAGGCTGTTGGAACTTGATTCATCCTACTAGGATCTCAGCTGCTTCTATGGATCAGAGTCACACTGTGGGAAACTTACTGAGCATCTCTAAATTAATTTTTATATGCCAGAAATCCCTGAGATATTTTTGCAAGTTCCGAAAGTACATATATAATTCTCCCCAGACGCAAACTTTCATTTAACAAATATTTAGATACCAACTGCAAAACTATGGTGTAGCCAAATGTGTAAAACCAAAACCAAGCTGGATTAAGGCTTCCTGAAACTCCAGAAATCAAGTACAAATTGAACATTTTTATAAGGACAGAAAATGTGTTGCAAAGCAGGGCAACCTTCCACAGAAATAAAAAAGGAGCAGGAGGAACTCGACTCTAAAAGCCCATTTTTCTGACTCAAGGTAATTTCAATACAATCAGCATTTCTGTTGCGATTCAGACACAGTAAATTAATCCCTCTAAAGCCCAAATGAAATAACATACACAGAAATAATGTCACTCAAATTAATAGTAGGAGGATCTTTTTAATCTTATTTTGTGGACCTTATGAATCATTATTGCAGTAAGGTGTGCATTCTTACATGCAATACCTCCTGTTAGTGCTACTGAAAACTGGTGTGCAGCTTACTGACAGCAAGGTGACTACAAGAACAAGTGTATGAAGATCTATGGCAGAGATTCCTTAATTTTAATCAGATATTTCAGGAACCTAAAATGGAAAAGAAAAAAAAAAGAAATCTTCCTTCATAAACTCATTTTCCTCACTTTGTTTTTGTCTAAGAACATCAAAAAACAGCCATACAGGTTCAGACTTAGTGCCACCTAGCCCAAGCTTTCATCTCAAACAGTGGTCAGAGACAGATGGTGTCAGAAAACCAAAGGAAGCGTAACAGGACTAGAATTTACATGTCCCCTAATAATCTCCCAAACTTAAGCTATTTTCAGATTTTTATCTATTATACGGATAACTAACAGCCATACTTATTACTGTAAATTCAAACGGAGTCCTTTTTCTGTGTTTTCTCTAAGCATTTGTTCTGGGATTTGCTTCTCTTCAAAACTTGGCAATCAGGTGACATAAATATATCCTCACTAATTTTATTTGAGACAATGGGAAATATTACTAACAACTTTAGTATTGTTTGATGAAATACAAGGAGGGGTTTTTACATCACATTAAAGTTACCTTTCCCATTCATTACCAAAAAATGCACACCAGAGTAAATAATCTATGTGTCCAGAGATAAGCTTTGCTGTTAAATTTTCTCATTACAAGTTATTCCTCCATGATTTCTGTTAGACCAGTGCCCACTTACAAATATTTGTAGCAGATATCCCAAAATACTGCTCATATAAGCTACATTTTCACTTATTGATGCCTTTGCGATTTTTCCCTCCAAGCAGCCACAGCTGATTTTTAAGCAGCACTAATTGTAAGCAGGTAGGATGAGCAGAGCCACAAATAAAACAGCAGTAAGAGACCATGTATCTTCATCTTCGGTTTCTACATCTCCGATTTGTGACTGAGCGACGTGATTTAATATAATATGAATTTTGAAGTGTGGTATCCAGACAATAAAGCTTTACCCATTTCACTGTACCCTGACAGATAATACAGTAACAATCACTGTAGGCTTTAAATCACCTTTTCACACAGCAATTTCAATACAAGCATATTGGTCTATGACTGATGTCAGACAGCAGGAATTCCTCATTAGGACACTCTTAATATCTGAATGAACATATTTTGTTGAAAATAAGCCTTCAGAGCCTGACTAATTTGCTCAGGATGCCTTTTGAGTAAAACACTCCATTTTGTTCCCCTATAGTTGTATTTCTCCTCACATTTTGCTTTCTACCCTTGTTTTTAAAAAGGCTTTACATCACCAAGAAATCTGCATGAACATCTTCACCTTTGCTGGTCATTTCTGCAACCCTTCAATAAGGTCTCAGAGATGAATGATTTGTGCAAGGGAAATGTTTTATTCATGTTTGAAAGTGACCCAGATGAAACCTAAAATAATAATTCACTCCTCTCCGCTTTTAAGAGAAAGGCTATGTCTTGGATTTAACAGTAAAGTGTTTTAGTAATTGCTGGTGACAAATCGTTTTCTTGCTGGAACCTATTCATGCCTTGTCTATAGAGCTGGACTCAAATGCTATAATTTTAATACCCATGAAGGTGTCAGAGAAGTCATTTTTAAGCTTTATACTGAAGCCTTCACTCTACATGAATCTCTATGTACCTAAAGCATGTAAATGGATTAACAGTTTCTCCAGCATAAAGTCAGTGATTACTGATCCTGGTAGGCACACAAACGTTTAAGTGACATCTGCCAGACTGGTTCAAGGAGAGATCTCCAGAATTCAAAATGTGAGAAGTGTTTAAAAGCATCCACAAGACTGTTTTGTCTTCATTCAGTCCATTATCTTATCCAGCTTATTATGTGCCTGTAGAACTGTCCTGTACACTGAAGGCCCAAGTACCCTCAGGACCCTGGAAGCAGAACTATAGTATAACTGTATACGGTTTTAACAACACTCCTCTTCTTCCTGCTCGTGATCTGTTAAACAGGTGCACCACACTCAAGAAGGACGCTAAGCAGGAAAACAAAACTTCTTCCTGTATTATTAGTGGAGGAACTTAACTGGAGTTCTCAAAACTATCTTGCTTTTAATAACAAATATTCATAGCTTTTGTGTGTGTGATACGCAAGTCCTTTCTTAGTCCTGGAAAATTCAGGTTAGCCTTATTGCTTTGCTTTTCTCAAGGTGACTTGATCAAAATTGGAGACAACACTCTAAATAATGATAGAGGAAATTAAAAATACATTTAAAATTACAGTGGCATTCTGTTTTTCAAGTTTCTCTTAAAATTGTCATTTTGATTAATTATAACTAAACTAGATAAAAGGTACCAATGCAAAATTTTATAGGATTTGGATTCAAGTTTTCCAGAGCATCCTGAGAGGAAGTCAAAGCTGGGAATTTAAGTTCAAACTAACATCCAAGCTATTGAGCAGATGGATTTAAAATGTGATCAAGGGTTATCTGTTTTTCCCCAAAAAGCTCATCATACTTTATTAATTATTTTGGCATAAAAACCCCAGATAAGACAAACAAAACTCAGGACCACAGGTAAACAGAGTACCCTCCTAAAACCATTTACTAAGACAATATTTACAGGAGAGCTGGGCACATTAAGATGCAACAGTATTGGTAAAATGGGGTAAAGCATGTAGGGGAAAAAAGTCACTCTCCCTCCACTTCTCTCCCAAAGCAAACCAAAATGTCAAGCCAGATTTTGCCTTGGGGAGGGAGGTAAGACTGCTGCCTGTATTATGATGAAGAACTGCACCTTCTTGCATTCCTGGCGGTAGAGCCACAGGAGTACCCACACCTAGGGAAAAGCTGTACTAGGGTTGGGAACAGACCAAATTTAAGCTTACAACACTGTTGCACTTGTAGGTACATATGCATTTGTGGAAGATGCTGAGCAGTTTTCCTAATCTCCAATTATTGTGTTATCAATAAGGTTACTCATTACAGCAAAAAAAAAAAAAAAAAAAAAAACCCCTCAAATCTGATGTTCCAGCTTCTTTAGAGTAGAAAAATTATAACAAAATTGATTTCATTGTAACATCCAAAAAGGCCACATAAGTCCCACTATTTATAGTAACGCATCTATAACCGCCAGACAGGGTGCCTATTTTCAGTCTCATCTTTTTTTATGATTTCCCTAGGAGAAAAACAAAAAAGCCATACGGATCCAGCATATAACTCAGTCAGATCAGCCTCACTGTAAATGATCTCTTCAGAAACATTTCCTACTCACTCATAAAAATATCTCTGCAATCAACAGCTCAGTATTTTTCAAAAGTCTGCAAACATGCCCATTCCAGCATTTTTAGAGGCTGCTGGTTGATGTGCTTCAGTTTTGGATTGCAGCTAATGATGAGTATAAAGAACTGGGTAAGCTACATAAAACTTAGGCTAAATCATACTCGCTAATAAAGTTCATTAGGTGAACAAAATGCCTAGTAGTGAAGTGAAAAGATTATTGGGATGAGAATTCCAATATTATATCAAGAAAAGTGGTAATAACTAAATGAAGGGGTAACAACTAAATCCTTGTGGGTTCCCCCCCTCAACAGTATTGAATAATTAAGATCATGCAACATTAGAATACATTAGATATTGAATTACATCCCAGAATGGTACACATCAACACTCAGTTTAAGGTTTTGAAGTTAAGGACCAAGTTCAGGGAAGACACACTTGCTCTGCAGCTACAAGGAGCCGGGGGCATAGAAAATGGTTCAAAGACAATTCAGACTTTTCCAATAACCTTAGTAAGCTATTCCATAGCTTTACCCAGTGTGATGAAATGCTAATTTACAATAAATCATCTTACATTTACTTAGTTTTATTTAAAGTTTTATTCCCAGGTTTAAAATACTTAGTGGGTTGGGTAGTGTTCTTAAGGGCAGGAAAAAAAAAGCCGGGGGTGCTGATGAGGAAGAAAGTCTTCAACTATAAAGCTAATCCTGACATAGTTTCAGGTTCTAAAAGTAAAAGGTATTCAGCTCCACAAACAATTGCCAAGATGAGACAACTCTGGGTTTTGATATCAAAGCTCCAGTGTGCATGGGAAGCACAGATCATCCATGTGGAATAATCCAGAGAGAGAAAATCTAAAGACAGGAGTATTTCTTGGCCTCACTGTATATATGGGGATACTTTAGAAATGGGGGAGTTTCAATCTAAGATAACCATACAGGATTCTACTGTTTCAAAGAAACATGACACAGAACGGAGGCAACCATGGAAATAGTCGCAGCTAAAAACAGGTCCTGGGGTTAAATGGAGACAAGCTGTCAAGTTGCACTTGAAACGCTCAGATACACTGCGGGGCATTTTCCTTAAGTCAATAACAGGATTATCCCCAAATAAGTATATACCTTTCTACGGTGACAGATAGATAAGGGAGATGAAACAAAAAGGCCATTTGAAATACATACGCCTGGGCAGACGGGACCAGCACTGCTCAAAGTGAATATAACATGGACTCGACCTTACATCACAAGCAGCACGGCACGGCTGTTCCCACACGGCCACATCTCTATCTAAAATCAATGTAGAAAGATACACAAGTTACTGGGCTTTATACGTGGATACATACACACACACATGTAATTTTCTCATTATTCCAGAAAATTCTTTCTTCTGTCTTGTTTCTCTGGAGCCTCTCTGGGATGACTGCTTACAGTTCCCTGGCAGTCACTGGCCAGGGTCCCATCCAGAAAGGGTAGAGTCTGAACAAGAAACAAATGACACCAACAACGTGGTCCTGCAGGGTTCAGCAATAACCGCAGAGAGTGTGAGACTGGAATGCTGCAAATCATGTTTGCAAGAAAACACTGATTTATCAGAAATAAAGTCTGAGAAAAAACCCAAACTTTAATTTCTAGAAGTTTGAAAGCTTTGACATTGTCTAAATATTTTTCTTAAAAAGTTGTTTAAAAGTCCAGTTTTCCAAGTCAGAGTATGTATGCCATCAGAAATGCTTTGAAAGAGCCTGATATTCTTCCTCCCCTTCCCTCTCATGTTTCTGATTTCCAAGATTTTGATTTAAAATAGATGTATTTTTATAGGTTGGTACACTTTCTACACTTTGAGCAGGAAGCACTGCTGATGGACACCAGCTCCTGCAAATGCAAGACATCGTACCACAGCAACTCATCACCGACGTCAGTGGGACTCTTGCCCAAGCAAAGGTACGGTATACAAGCACATTTTTTTCAGGTTTAAGCAGAGGCATTTCAGCTGGCAGCATGGCGGGCTAAGATAAAGCACGTGGACAGCCACATCGCAACACGAGGGCAGTAACGTTTGAATCCCTGTAACTCGAATGCAGCCAACCCTTTGGCCATGACCTTCCCCACAAGCTCATTTCCAGAATCAGTCCTATGGTCGTGCCAAGCGTACCTGCCTGCTCATCTGCAATCCACTGCATTATTTCCTATTAGAAAGCAATCTTTTTTTTGTTTAATTCTATACTAAAGGCATACCAAAATAAACAAAGCATCGCTATCCCTGGAAGAATTAATGCTTTAAGTATGTGATTGGAAACATGAGAAAGCAGCGAGTTATTTTCCTTGGAACTTAGTAATGAAAGTTATTAACTATCAGTATTAATAGTCCACCTGAGTTGATGTGCACTGTTGGACAGAAAGACTAGTATAGTAAAAAAGTACATACAAATGCTTTAGGAAATTAGCAATGGGGATGTTAAGAAATGAACTTATATAAATTATTATTTCAAAAAGGTCATTACAAATCTTATCACAATAGTACTGCAGACTGAGGAAAAATAATTTGACTGTTTTAACTTCAGGAAACAGACAAAAATTAAAAAGCACATAAACCATTAAAATCCAATAAATATAAAAATAATTTTTTTTCTTGATTTATTTTAACTCAATGTACCTCACTGCTAATCAGTAAATGACTTGGAAAATTAAAGTAATTGCAGGAATCAGAATTAGAAGGGAACTGGAATTCTCTCTCTTATAACCAGAATATTAATACCAAGAAATTCTTGAGCCATAGTTAAGTTTATTTCATGCCATTAAACACTGGCACTTATTTTATCTGACATTTAATTCTGTTCAGGCAGTAACAGCTCAGTAACTCAGATGATAAGTGCAGCTGTAAATATCCAAGAGGTAGAATTTACCCTAAGACATTGAAGTCCTGTTAGTCTACAGGAAATTTAGGAAAACTGCCAAAGAAAGAAAAAAGGGGATCAATTTTTACTCTTATTCGGTGTGCCTGACAACACACATGTACCAGGGGGAAAAAAAAAAAAGGCTCATGACTTTCACATCTGCAAAATAATCATCTTAATACATAAGGCTCTATGCTGTTATATATACATTACTGAGAATATAGGTCAAGAGTTGAACTGCTGATTTCAAGAGGCCACAATATACTTATGTTCAGAGAAGAAAACGAAAGACCCTCCCACAGCTTGGCACTCTGCTTTGTAATTCAGAGCAGTCCCCTGCATCACCCAGCTTTCTCCTTAGAGGCAACAATTTCTCCACAGAGACGAAGGATATCACAACCTCAGCTGCCCACAGGCTCTTCCAAGGTACAATTCATGGGACATTATCCTTCAACACAAGCCCGTGAACTTCCCTGCAGAGAGCAGGACCACACAAACTGTGAACCACACCTTAAGAGAACGCACCAGACCATGCTGAAGTCAAACAGTTTCAACCAGAACTTGCTACGAATTTATCATGGGCTACAATATATGACCCCAAATTGTGTCTTTTCTCCAGGTCACCACTGGAAGACAGAGCACCTTTAACGTGCTCCAAACAAGCCACCCAAAGTCTTCCACTGAAGAGAATAAGGTGGATTTTCAAAGGAATAAACGAGAGCCAGAATAACCCACTCACTTCCCATAGGGGCCGACTTACACCTTCAAATTCCCTTGTCTCCCTTCCACATTCAACACAGAGGGGAAAAAAATAGCAGCTTCTCAATTTATCCAAAAAGATAAAGTAGGAAAATTAGCAAGATTATCTAGGGCATGCAGCTGATATTACGGGGAGGAAACGTCACATGGTTAAAGCAGAACATGTGCTGTTTGCCATGGGAGGAAAAATGTCTCTCGTGTGTCTTTATAGGAGTTCAAGTGTCTTTCCCTGTGACTATTAGACTTAATTTGATGGCAAATTGTCTTCAGAAATCAGTGATTATTTAGTAGTTACCTTTTACTTACTTTGATTTCTTAATGAACTGAAAAATCTTTAAACTCAAAGGTCTTTAGATCTCTGATGAGCTGTTACAGATATTTCTGAGCTAATTCCGTCACCTTGACCATAGCTACAGAAATATAAATGGACAAGATCATACCTATAGATCATACTTTGTCACAGAGCCCAGCAAGCCCACAATACCTACCTCGCTTGAAATCTGTTCCTGGGAGACCTTTGCACATCAAGATTTTCTAGCTCCCAAAATGCTCCTCTGCCTTAAGCATGTCTGATAAATAAATATTTTTGACAACAATGTCAAAACAATGACAAAGCCTATTAAACGCCAGCCAGGATACTATTGCCCTCTGCCTAAACAGGCACAGAACCAGCACTAGCACACAAGAGCATCCCAAACCCTGTGTGTATTGACACGAGCTGATCTTTTCTCAAGCTTTTTATGACTTACTACCACACACTCTACCAGATTTGTGCTTGAAAGTGTTTGCATAGCAACTGTTTCTCAAGGTGTATTATTTATGAAGTTTCATACATGAAGCACACTGCTTTTACTAGTAAGAATGGGATTAAGAAATACGTGTATATATGGATGTGGTGGATGCACTTGACCCCCCTTAACCAAACCAGCAGCAGTTTGGTACAGGCTCCAAAGGAGGTAAAGGCTTGAGCCGTAGCCAGGCCAAGAACTCCTCTAGGAAACCCACAAAGGAGCAGAGAGGCATAGTGAAAGTCTCATGCATACCTTTCCCATGGTATGCCATATGACTACAAGCCAACCACTTTATCCCATAAATATGACAGCCTAAGTGAGCCCTCTTGGAGCTCTCCCTGCTAGGCAGCGTGGCTGCATAGCGGTGATCTCCAGCAATGAGATCTTTCACCCGCAACAGATCGTTGGATGAACCCAATTTGAGTTTCTCCCTGGATGGCAACTGGCCTGCACGCCAGGCAACTCTCCTCTTGGGCAGGGACGCCTCTCAGTGTTGAGATATGTTAGCCGTTTAGCTTAAGTTTTAGCTAGAATGAATCACTTAAAGTTATAACGTTGTGTGATTTAGTATGGTGCTTGCTTAGCTTTACTTACTTAGCATGAGTAGCTAGATTTGCTGAAGCCTTAGGCCGCAAGCTGTAAACCTTCCCTTAGATTTACTGAACGTGTACCTACTTAGTCAAAAGAGGGGCCTCCA
>JAVKLA010000084.1:39615553-39626880 GCA_034782735.1 Sagittarius serpentarius
GGCAGCCCCTTCCCCCCCACCCCCAGCTTTTGGCCACATCCCTCCATGGGATGAATTCAGTCCAGTTTCCACCAAGAAAGATATTCCTGGCAGAGTACCCTGTGCTGACCCTAGCCCACTCAGTGGGAAACTATATTGTTATTCGTGACTACAAAACCCTTCCTCAGTGACATATTTTGCAAGTCCCAATCCTATACATTGTTCTATACAAACTACTCAATTACTGCAAAGCAAAACAAGTTCCAAAGAGGCTTTGTGGGCCGACAGGATTCTGTCCAGGCATACCAGACATCAAGGCTTTAGAAAAAGCTTCCCCTATGAAAAGAAAATCTTTATGTGTAATACTTATTGCATCACACCAAGATGAAATTGGCTTCACTAATCTCTTTTTTTTCTTTTAGTCAAGTAGTACAGTCCACCTCTGGAAGACTCTGCAGGTGTGTGTGTGTAAACGTGCCAATTTTTTTTGCCTTTCCCACTGATAGTAGCCTGGGATAGACATCCATTAAACATGCAAGAGAAGTTGTTTCATTTAAAAAACTTCTTGCTATTTGCTCCTCTGCTGCCGATAAGAAACTATTTTCTCTTTTCTCCAAATACCTTTACTTTGGATTACAGATCAAGCAGTGAAAATCTCAGGCCAAGAGGTGAATGCTTTGGAAACATGGCAGGTGCTGAAAATGGGTTTCCAGAAATACCTGCAGGGTTAATTAACGGGTTTTGTTAGTGCTCCTGCTGCAACACGCCAACAGGCTTTTTTCAGTCTTACCAAGTCATTTCATTTGTTTAAGTTCTAAATCTGTTTCTTGTACTACATGTCTTGAAAAGCTGTTTCCTCTACACAAGCCTTGAACTTTTCTAATCAAATGTGTCCCAAACCAACCACGATCTCAGAAATGCAACATCACTTTACTCTGGGTGGCAAACAACTAATCATGTCAACTTTGTAGTCTGATGCAAGAAAGACGTAATTAGATGCTGTTCCCTAACTTAAGTAAAAAGTTACTAGTGGAAAACCTATTGCAAAAGAAATCTTTATCAGCTCAGGTGTACAAAGAAGTAATTTGCTTTCTGGTTTACCACTAGCAACAATGGAAACGATCAAATGCAACAATTTCAAAAGGCTATTACCCACTCACTGTTGAGAAAGGATTACAAAATAGATTCTTGATTTTGATTTTCTTCAGGTTGTATTAAAACAAAATGCAACTAGAAACTCTTCTTATTTCCTTCTATCATTTGAAGGCATTCTCAGGGTTGGGAATATTCTGAGCTGATCTTTCCGCCTGCCTTTGGCGGCAGCAGCAGGGATCTAGATGCTTACCCAAAACAATTAGGAGGCAATTATACCCTGATTATAAAGTATTTCATTCGGTTTGGAGTCCAAGCTGCATAATTTTATGATCTCTATTTGTTATTGCTGAGGCAGGTCTAAGCAGAGAAATCCAAATGCACGGCATCCTTTTTTTGAGCTTTCTTATGTATAATTCACCCTCTCCTTCTTTTGCCCAATCCCACATGACTTCCTCTCACAGCACTTGATCTATGGACTTCACTGGATCACAATAACCACTGCTTTGAGAAAGAACTTAAGGGTTTTTAATGACTTTTTGGTGACTGTGTGCGCAATGGTCTGGCAGTTCCCTGACACCCAGCTGCTGACAGCAGCAATTTTCCTGCCCTCTCCAGGCCTCACACCATCTCCCTTGAACCAACGTACAGCATCTCGTACAGGAACTGGTATGAGGACTAAGGAATAACATATATCCACACGTAATTTTCCCCTACAGCAAAATCCAGACTGATTTTGCTGAAGTCTACCTTGATCTTACAGGATTCCCCCTCCTTGCTGAACTATATCGAATATCAAATACCACAAAATCTCTTCTCTCTCTTCAGGCATTTCTGTCCTTCCCTCCCTAGCCCCACTCCCACCATTCTCTGCATTGCTTCCAGAAGAAAATCATAATAAGGAGACAAGATTGCCCGTACCCAGGGAAAAGTTTTAAGCAGAAGTAGGTCCAGATATCAATTTTGTATATAAGTCTGTAAGTCTTCAAGTAATTACGTTGACCAGTATTTTAAAGAAGATAAGTTGATCTTATAACATTGTAACCATATGATTCCCCGTTAGTGGAACAAAACGTAGTGTCATCAGCACATCTCTGGCTTTTGAAAACACAAAAATGTGTGCATAGGGTTCTTTGTAGTCTTAAAATCTTCAGCCATGCCATACTCTAGGCATTATTTCCTTGCATTTTGGCATAATGTTCAGAGTTGTTCCCTCTATAATTGGCTTGACATAAAAGATGTGAGACTACCTAAGAACATAAAGTATTTCCTATATTAAGCTCCACTTTATATATAAGGGCCAGAAACCTTATGTATAACCCTATAGAGAATACACACACATTTGGGTAGAATAACGCAACTTGTTCAGGGTACGTGGGAAAACAGCTCGCTCCCCTATGCTTCGAAAGCCACAGTCCTGCTTACGCCAACGTCGACTCCAAATGAAAACCAGGGTTTGGAGGCAGCATGTGAAAAGTGACTTCTAGTTACTTCTCTGCTCCTGTAACCCTTGAGCAAACTGCTGGCTGCTTAAGTCAGCTTAACATAAGCCACATCAGTGCATGGGTTGCTGTTAACTCTGCTGCCTGGTGTGTTCCTGGAGGCAGCCTTCCAACAGTAACCAGAGGTCCCAAACACATGCCTACACCAGCTCTGCTCATACTGTAGCCTGCCTTCTTCCTCTTCCCTTGCCCTCCCTTCCTCTTCCCTCCCCCTTTCCCTTCATTTTTTTTTTCTTTCCTTAGCATTAAGAGAACAACTCCCACCCGCCCTTTCAAGCAACTTGCAGAGTGAGAACAACCATCTGACCCTGAAAGATCAATTTGGAAGAGCAAGGAACCAGAGCAAGACACAAAGTTGCATGTGAAATAAGAGCTGGCATACTTGGAAAGTTCTTTTCTAAGGACAGTTGAAATCTACAGGTCCTGGGTGACCGTGTCCCTGGTTATTCAGTGGCTGCCCATGCTCAGCCTGGCACGGCAGAAGTGCTCTTCCAATTCACCTGCGGGCTTGGCTTCCTCCTACAAAAGCCCAGCTGTGCTCCTCTTGAAGCACCTCTTGCTGCTGTGGCTTTCATATATAATGTATTTCCAGCTAAAGTGAAAATTGGATCAGGATTTTTTTTTTTTTAACTACAGGAAAATGACCTAAAAAAGGAATACATTTCACAAAACCTTAGGAGAAACACACCACGCCACTGAAAGTAATCTGGAAAGTCAGCAAAAGTAGTTATCTACCTGTTCTTAGATTTTACTTTGTGCTTTTGTGTTCTTTTTACTTCAATATATGCTGCAACCAATTTATCTCAAGGTAACTGAGATTTTTCTAATGTTTTTATTTAAGATAGCAACACAGAAACATCCAGAGGAACCAGAGCACTATACAGGAAATTCAAAAGCTTAAGTCTTCTTTGAGGTCCCAGTAAGTTTTTCTGCCAGCTGCATTTTTAAAAGGAAAGGAAAATGAAATTTTATTTTAATTGAGCTATTGACTAGAGATACGTCATACTTATTAATGGATTAGAGATGTATTCTCTACGTACACATATTGCACACAGCCAGTCTACAACCCTCAGGACCATTTTCTGTATTAATGTGCTTTTCCTAATGCTTCCAAAACCAGAAGGGAAGTGACCTAAAATGTCTCCTTTGTATATTGGGGTTGAGGAGATTATTTTGTATGGCTCAGTTTGGAAAACTGAGTTGTACAAGTTAAAATTGTATTTTGCCACGTGGAGATCATTAACTTTACTTCCTCTTTCCTCTCAGACACATCCATCTGCATTGCTGCTCAATGCTTTTAAGTATTCTTTCCCTCTCTTGCTCACCGCCCATCTTTGGGAGGATGGGGCTGGGGGAGCCCATGGGAGGAGGAGAGCAACCCTGCTCCTGGAGAGGTGCCCAGCACACCTGGAACAGGACTTTGGGAGCCTGGAGGGGCTGGAAAGTCATGGCTGGAGAAGATCAGCGATCAGACAGCCACTCTCTGTCACCTCTCAGACCCAAGAGTTGATGGAACAAAACTCCTGAAGCGAGTAGGACAAGTTTGCTGTGGCCCAGCAAGTCCCTGAGCTAACACCAAGCAAACTCTCTCCAGACTGGAAGCGAGACCCTGCCCACCAGCAGCTTACTTCCATTGCTGCAATTTTTCTTCTGCATATCCAACACTTTCTGCCCTCACAGATTTTTTCCTTAGTTTTCTTCTCTCTCCTTTTTTTTTTTTTTTTTTTTTTTTTTTTTAAGATTTGGTCCTTTTTCAGTCATTCTTTTAATTTATTGGTAGCACCAACAGGTGGCATCTATGTTCACATAAGGCTGGGTGTCCCAGCACCCAATGAATTATGACAGGAACTGCTGTTATTATATGCAAACTGTGGCATGCAAATTACCAAATTAAGATTTGAGTTTCCTGGGAGTGCTACAAGCAAGAAAATGGAGACGTTGTACCCCATTTGTTGGGATTACATACTCTACTCAGTCATACAGGTTCCCCCCAGTCAAATTATTTGGCATGCTCTCCCTATCCAAAACACCTCTGTTCCACACATCTCCAAGTACATGGTGTATTTACGCATCCCAGTTGTTCTGCTTGGTGGAATACTAGTTTAGGAGACTGAGATGTTCACTTTTCTCTCAGAAAAACCCTCTATGATAGTTTCATTCTATTTAATCAACATAAAGTGATTAACATGTTCAAAGACTCCTGAAAGCCCATAAAACTTGTATTTCACCCAAACAGAAGTGTTACAGAAAATGTACACCAGGCTTTCTTTAAAATTCCACAGAATGAAGATGACTTTTGTATAGCTAATAGCAGATTGTTGAGAATAAGTGCAATAATCCTCCAGACACAATAATTTTCATAAGGCAGTTTAGGTAGTGGCTTCTTCCTAAAAAGATGAGTACGTGATTTGTAGATAGGTCACATTCATATTCTAACTACTGAAAC
Organism: Sagittarius serpentarius; assembly: GCA_034782735.1. Classification (NCBI taxonomy): domain Eukaryota; kingdom Metazoa; phylum Chordata; class Aves; order Accipitriformes; family Sagittariidae; genus Sagittarius; species Sagittarius serpentarius. The sequence goes on from JAVKLA010000084.1 coordinate 39,620,573, forward strand.
ACCTCAGGTAGGGTTAAGCACCTTTTATTTTTTTTTTTTTTGCTTACCTGGTACAAGTAAGAAAGATGCATTCCCTAAATGGGATAGGGTCTTGGAGAAGACCTGTAGTTTGTCCAATTTATACAAATAACACAAAATTTAGTGGGAATAACCTTGGATTTACACCAACATAAGAAAGATAGTTTTGTGTCTTTAATAAGGTATCATGTTGCAAATCCAAAGGAGCCAGCAGGCTCCAAATTTTGGATCATTTGCTTGCAGAACATGAGAGCAAACTGCTGTTCCCCTCTGTAGTGCAGCCTCCATGTTTTCTGAAGCAAGTATCAAAGGTACATTGAAGAGCAAGTGGGAGCACAGAACTACATCAAAACTCAAGACAGCCTTCAATGTGTTATAGGACATCTACCTTCATCAAAATGACCATTTTCCACCTTCTCCTAAAGAGACGAAAGCCTCCAGAATGCTGCGAAACATCCTACCTAACAAAGAATTAGAATTAGTTAATGCACAGCAGCAAGGGGTAATGGTTTTTAAATTAAATGCGTCATAGTTGACCTGCTCATCGGCTTTAAATCATCCACAGCTCTTGCACACAGACACATATGCAGGAAGAGGCCTGGTTGCCATTCAGAGGCAGGCAATACCTGAAGATTACAGGAAGACCACCTCCCTTGGCCTGAAGAAACATGGAATAGGGGTGAGTCTGTGAAGATGAGGAATCCAGATGCTTATCCTGAACCTGGTTTATTCTGCACAAAACTGCAAGGCAGAGTTGTGTCTGGAGTTTCCATGTGAAACGCTGGCATAACATACTTTCTTTTCTATTGCTCCTGTAAGGACCATTATTTCATCATTAAAGGGAATGATTTTAAGAGGTTTTGAAATAAATGCTATCAGGCAAAAATCTCCATTCTTAGAGGTGTTCAGTCACGGATGCTCATCTGTGAAAATTAGTGTAGCAGCTTTTCATAAAAGAAGTGTCTCCCCAAATTTAATCAAAGTCGAAACAACATGATCCTTCTGATAATTGCAGCTTCAGGAACAATCAGCCAGACTTCCCCGAACTACAGCAATTCCTCCTTACTGCTCCTTCACAGCCACTACACAGCACAGTAATCTCTCAAAATTAACCTTGATTGGTCTTCTGGCCAATATATTGACTCAAACTGTTCAAAAAGTATGGTTTTTCACCATAACTATAGAATACAATTTTTTAATAACAGATGAAATTGAAAACTTTCACTCCTAACTATAGCAAGATTTCATTTATTGTTGTCCGTCACCTTCCTTTTACGGAAGCCATGATTTGTAGCCCCAGCCAAACTGGTGAGTACCGACATGACCTGCACGGCATTTCTGTTTTTAGGTCCTACGCTCCTGTGCCTGCAGATACTGTCTGAGGTTTTGATGTATGCAACGTTCGCTGAACCTGTGGCTGTTGGCACCAGTGCTTTTAGTGACATTCTGTAGAGCAATGACTTATTTTCTGCACTGCTATTTGCCGCTTGGATTATGGGTTTATTCCTTCAAGCCTGACTTACTTAACAAAGGAAGAGAAGAAAGTTTTAGAACTGTTACTTCTATAATTAGGGTTTCTGTGTCTTTTTAACTTCACTATATCACTCCCTCTTAAATGTATTTTTTTTAATCACAACATTCTTTTTGTGCTAATTAAGATGTTCATGGCTAATTAAGCTGTTTTTTATTTATAGACTTTGTCTTGCTTACTCCCCATTGATTTACTTCCTCATATCTCCTTTAGATGCACCTTAGTGAGGTCATTAATGTAATTTTTTTTTTTTTTTTTTAAGTCTTCCTCATAACTCATATGCCATCTGTTCCATCCATGCATTGGAGAGGAACATATTTCTAAATTGCTTCAATAAGATCAGTTTTATTCAGCTCACTCGCCTTTTACGTCAGTCTGGGCTAATTTACTTGAGTGAAGTCACCCATACTCCCTCCACTTGCATTTCACCAACAATGCATGTTTGTAGGCTTGGCTTTGCTAAAGCTGGCAACTCTCCTTTCAATCTGTATTTACCATAGTGTCCTGGTTTTGGCTGGGAGTTAATTGTCTTCCTCGTAGCTGGTACAGAGCTGTGTTTTGGGTTTAGTAGGAGAAGACTGTTGATAACACCCTGATGTTTTCGTTTGTTGCTCAGTCATGTTTAGACTCAGTCAAGGACTTTTCCGCTTCTCCTGCCCAGCCAGCAAGAAGGCTGGAGGGGCACAGGGAAGGTGGGAGGGGAGACAGCTGGAACAGCTGCCCCAAAGTGGCCAAATCGGTATTCCATACCGTGGGACATCATGCCCAACACATAAACTGGGGGGAGTGGGCTGGCAGGGGTGGGAGGGGCAGATCATTGCTCAGGGACTAACTGGGCATCAGTCTGTGAGTGGTGAGCAATTGCATTGTGCATAGCTTTTTTTGTATATTCTAATTCTTTTATTATTGTCATTTTATTATTATAATTATCATTATTTTCTTTCTTTCTGTCCTATTACACCATCTTTATCTGAAACCACGAGTTTGGGTTTTGTTTTTTTTTTTCTGATTTTCTCCCCCATCCCACTGGGTGGGGGGAAGTAAGTGAGCAGCTACGTGGTGCTGAGTTGCTGCCTGGGGTTAAACCACAACACATAACAAGCTGCATGGAGATGGAACAAACTTCATCTGACTCGATGATGCCACACCCTCCCTGAACACTGCATAGGATAATCACTTTTTTTTTAATAGGACCTGGCAAGCAGTCAAATCTTAATGCGCTCTCCTGTTGGTTTAATTAGTTTATCATTCTAGAGCAAGTTTCAAGCCTTCCAAGTTACTTCTTTGGGCAGGAAGGGACTCAGTCACAGAAGTATTATTGTAAATTAGGAAGTTCCTTGTCTACAGTGTTAGGATTGGGACAGATATGGTCTGGGAAAACCTGAATGACCAACATGAGATCTGATGCCACTCCAAAGGCACTTCAGGAGGCACCAGAGGACTTCACAAGCTACAGCTGGCATTCATGTCTTACAACGTTGCAGAAGCAACACATAGCTGAGCACTACCCATCTACTCCTCTGAACCAGTGGAGGAACATTGCCTAGGCAACCTGCATCCAAACCAAGTGACCTGAAAACAAGAGACCTGAAAAGGGTCTCGTGAATGACTGCTTCAACATGATCTGCTACTGCAGAACCAAGAAAAGCTGTTGGAACCACCTTACAGCTCAGCAACACAACTTTTAAACTGTTGAAGGATATAAGACAGGAGGATACAGATGACAGGAGATGCGCATCCAATTCACATACTTAGGAATAGAGTGGACCCCCTCAGAGAAGCATTGACCTTTATTTCATATCATCGCAACACCACCCATCTTCTCTTGAGCAGGTGGCTCTGCCCCAGGTCCGTTACCATTGCATTTTTCTCTGATTTTACGAACTGAGCTGCGTGCTTTCCTCTAGTGGGAGAAGAGAAACAAACCCTGTCACCTCCTTCCACAAATTCATCTGAACAACTTTTCACATACCCATGCATTGCAGCTAAATACGGTGTGTATCTCGGGACTATGTATCACCTACAAACACAAATAGATTATTTACCCTCGAAAAGATGAAGATGAGTACAAGTTCAATGAAAGCCATTCTCACCTGCCATCAGACGACCTCATTTAGGCAGCCTGCACTGCTCAGACTTGACCACAACACAAACACCCAGTTCTGAGTGGCTGGTAAGACACAGTTCCCCATGTCTTCTTAAAAGCATACTAGGTGCAAGACATTATAAATCTTCTGTTTAAAAAGTCCCAATAGCTCAAGAACTTCAGGCGTATTGTATTTCCTTTAGCTGTGCAAAGAAATGTACCATCTTCTGTCTTAAGATTCAAAATCTATTCCCACAGAGAAAACAACTTATTAGTAAACAACTAACATTTCCCACAGTGAAAACAATTTATTTCCCACAGAGAAAACAACTTATGAGCAGAAAGCACACTGGAAAGGCAATCTGGGTTCTGCAGAGCAGCTGCTCATCAATAACACTACTTTCAAATCATGCATTATAACGACCTCTATTAGAGCACACATAGTACGGTGTATTACATCAAATGCCTACGTTACTGTGACTTTGTATCTTGATAGTCGAAATGTATTAAATCTTCTAATACTCCATGTGTAATCCTGACACACCTGGAAGTCTTGGTTTAGAAATTGGGAAGCGAAGCCTGGCATGTTTATATCTCAAAGCCTCCACGGGAAATAGACCCATTAAGGACAAATCTCAACTTCCATTTTTTATTCCACTAAGATTGCTTGAATAATACAAAGGCAGTCCTCAAAACATGATTAAAATTAAGGTTTGTAGCAAAGAAGTGTCCCAATGTGTGCTATCAAAAGGAAAAATAAAAAGAAAATTAAAGGTATCTATATTAACCACAAGTTCACCTTTAAGCAGTGTGAAAATGAATGAGCAACATGAACCCCCATGAAGCAAATAAAACCACAAAGAAGGCTGAAAGCAGCCTTATTTGTAAGTTAGATGCCCAGAAGTCAAGGTTAGAAACTCAAAACATTTTGGAAAAAAAATGTATTAGTAATTAACTTTGTCTTTTTCTTGACAGAAGCTTTGTTCCCCCACGGCATGCAATCTGCACACAGCATTTCCTAAGCCCCAGCTCTGGGGAGCTTGTGTTTATCCTCCATCAAGGCAATCCACGAGTATTTGCATGTTTGTACAGTGTGATCAGGGATGTTTACAGAACTATTCATCATTTCATTCCATCTTGTCCAGAGTCACTGACTGTTCCTTGAAGCAGAACAGCTTCAAGAAAGGTCCACACACTTTTCAAACTAGATAAATTAAACTTTGAATGCTCTGGTACCTTTACTTAACATCACTCAAGATAGATCGGTCATGCTTCATCATATACAGCATATTTTCAAAACTCAGAGAAGAGTAGTCCTTTTTCTGTTACTTTTTTTTTCTTTGGGGAAGAAGGAAAGGGTTCCTCTTACATCTTTACTTTCCATAGGTCTTGTACCATTGAGTTTGATGTCCAACAACAGCAGAAGAGCTACCAAAGCTGGCTTTTTTCCTTTTTTCCTGTTTTTGTCTTCTACCTTTCATAAATACATTAATCAGCTTTTCCTAGAGTACGTGTCCCAGTTGTGAACAAACTTCAAATTGGAACCTCCAAATTTTACCCCAGAAGAAACACTCCTGAGCGGCACACCACACAAACATCGGTATTCTGTATTCAGGAAAGTGGACAGCATTCACATACTTCTCAGGGTGTGAATCACATACAATGAAGTAGAGGCTGTTTTATAACTTGGAAGAAGTAGTTAAAAAATAAAATCAAAACTGCCATTTTTTTTCCAGGTGCCTGTGGATGAGCATCTTCCAACCCTGAATTCCCGATTATATCCTCCTAGACCAGCTAGCACAGGGATGACTGAGCAACACAAGACATTTTCTCCCAAGGCTTGAGCAGAGCCAGGTCTTGCAGTCCTCACTACTATTTCCAGCCTCTTTGGCACAGAAAATCATGACACTAAAGCCCACCTCTTCCAGTGTTATGCAAAGACAGCAAGCTTTTATTTAGTAATAAGGCAGAAAAAATGGGAGCGAGAAGCCAGACTCGTTCAGCACTGATTTATTTCAGACTGGTAGCTTAGACAGTTACGGTGCTTTCCTCCAACCTGTTCACTTGATGGATGGTGCCCCAGCACGAGTGGACAGAGAAGCTACAGAGGTGACGGCAGCCTGCCCTCAACTCATGTTTGGGTGAAGAACCAGAAGCACCAGCACAGCCTTTGAGTGCAGAGTGAGTGAGGAAGCCTGACTACAGGAAAGCAAGAAAGAAATCCAAGAAACAACTGGTTTTTAACACAAGGCTGTGGCGGGTTGACCCTGGCTGGACACCAGGTACCCACCAAAGCCGCTCTATCACCCCCCCTCCTTGATTGAACAGGAGAGGGAGAATATAACAAAAGACTTGTGGGTCATGATAAGGACAGGGAGAGATCACTTAACCAATTACTGACGCAGGCAAAACAGACTCAATTTGGGGAAAAATGAAGGTAATTTATTACCAGTCAAGCCAGAATAGGTAATGAGAAATAAAGACCAAATCTTAAAACACCTTCCCCCCACACTCCTTCTTCCCGGGCACAGCTTCACTCCTGAATCCTTTACCAGCTCCCCCCGAGCGGCACACGGGGACGGGGAATGGGGATTATGGTCAGTTCATCACACGTTGTCTCTGCCGCTCCTTCCTCCTCAGGGGCAGGACAGATCACACTCTTCCCCAGCTCCA
>JAVKLA010000084.1:39626980-39649290 GCA_034782735.1 Sagittarius serpentarius
TAAAGCCGGCTGGCATTGGCTGTATCGAACACAGGGGAAGCTTCTAGCAACTTTTAAAGAAGCCGCCCCTGTGGTCCGCCCGCTACCAAAACCTTGCCACGTAAACCCATTACAAAGGCTCACTCGCAGGAATGGATCTATAGGAAACTATGACTTTCCATGGCTTTAAAATTGATGTTGAGTAAGAGCAGAACCAGGCCTTTTGCGATGTCCTTTTCCCATTGCATTTTGTGTTCTTGAGGCTGAGCTTTGTTATATGGAATCTATTGTAGGGTCCTCACGCAGGCACAGCTCCCATTAGTGTCAGAAGGAGTTACCGCACACCTGCTTATCAAGAGGAGAGCAGGCTCCCCTGTGGCAGGACTTCTTTCAAAGGAAAACCTCACAGAACTATCGGGCGAAAATACCTGAAATTTATAAACCCTTCAGGCAATGATTATAGTTCTGCTGGTCCTTCAGAGGAACATAAAGGGCCCCATTAGACAAAATAATATTGGTATCTGATACCTGGCCGTAACTCAAAACATTCGTGACATGAGAGGACATCCAAGTTATATTTCAAACAAGAGCATGAGCAGGTGGCTACGTTGCTAGTCTGCTATCTCTTGCCTTCCCGGGGAAGAAATATTTGGTTTTCAAATCATCTTGAGATCTCCATTTCCACCTACACAGAGTAACTGCACTCGGAGCTTTTATCGCTGCGGCAGGACCGAGTCCTCCGGCTGCAGGCACACTCTCAGCCAGTGAAGCTCTCTACTGCTTAAGTGGTTCACTTGACCCAGGCCAGCTTGCAGCGGCAGCAGAAATGAAAGAGAGCTCTGCTGTAAACCCAGGGCCGAAGGCCACCTTTCCAGCGCTATTTCGGCCACGACTCACCTCCCCCCAGCAGATTGCACATTGCATGGGGCAGCCCTGCCCTTCCCAGGGGTGGGAGGATGGCAGCATGGCACCAAGAGATCAACAGAGGGATAAAGACTTTATTAAAGGGGCACAAGGTAAAATTCCCTTTTTCCATGATGTGAGCACGGAGAGCAAGTAAATGCAGCACTCAAAACCAATGGAGAAGTTGTGACAGCACACATTGGGGTTTTTTTCCTCAACTTTATGAGACGCTGGCCTATTGTTATGAAAACATTTTCATAAATATAATGACAGTTTCCAGTAATACATACGGCACGGAAATCTGAAGCGATGAGTCAAAATACATCAACGTTAGAAACCAGTTTTACTACAATAAACATTACCTAAGGCGTTTTACTGCAGCGGCATGAAGAACTTTGCTTCTCCCTTCCCCTGAAAAAAGCAAATCATGTCCAAAACAATTCAACACAGTCATCTAATGAACTTAGTAGCAGCACTTATTCCATTATCACAGTGTTTTCCCTGCTCTCCCCAGCACTACAACAGCTTTTTTCCACTATAGCACAAAAGCATCAACCTCTGTCCTGGCCAGAGTGGCAACTATCATTTTGGCCAGTTGCACTGCCAGTGCCAGCGTGCTTTGCTCTGCTTCATTAACCCAAAACTTTGTTCTCAGCAATCTGCTTAAAATTTAAGCGCGTAGGGGTTGAAACAGGAGGAGAAGGTGCAGCAGCATCTCTCCCAAAGCCTTGCTGACTTGTCCTAGTGCATTTCAGGTCTTCAGATAAGATGATCAATAGTGAAATACTGTAAGAACTTGGTTTTGACCTTTATGGAAGACCTGCCAAAGGCATGTACACACGTGTTTATACAACTCTTGTTTAATTACGCCAGAGCCCACACACCCAACATGCACGCACACATGCGCCCCAGGAGCAATCCCGCCTGCTCTAAGCACTGCACAGCAATGGTCAGAGGCAACTGCTGCCTCGAGAAGATTGAAGCCCGGTCCTCGAATCAGAGAGAGCAAGTGTTCACAGACAGAAGGCATGAAGAGAAGGTGACGTGAAAAAACTTTAAAATATGATACAAACATATCTGAAAAGAAATACTGAGAACTCGATGACCGTTCAGTCTGACAAGTGCATGTAGCCTGGCAAGCAATCGTCATCTCCCCAACTGTTCAGAAATGGTGAGTGTCCCCAAACCTATGATAAAAAAGCAGAAGCTAAATGGAGCAGAGAATATGGCCAGAGTTCAAAATTCACTTGTGGAAAGCCAGATGACAGGTTTTTTGCAGTCAATAAGACACGAGGAGAACTATGTTCTGATTTGTGTATTACAAAGCAAACAGATTGCAAACAAGTTCCTAATCTCGCTGCATTTCAGAATAAACCTTAGTTAATTAAAGTTGGCAGGACTTCTGAAAGAAATACAGCAGTTACCTTCAACAAGTATTTGCTGCAGTCACACATACAAAAATCTTGTTTATTATTCTGTAAGCATGTCTGTTGAAGTAGACCATGAAAATTTTGGCCAGTGACACAAAGCAATGTGTGCTTGCTGAGATAGATGCACTGTGCAAACCCTGTGTTGCACAGCACTAAAACAATTACATTTGAACAACAACAGAGTCCTCTTTTCTCCTTGTGGCACCATGGATATCTTGTACCAGGATCCTTCCCACTAGAGCCCAGTTAGCCAGTTCTGTCCACGTACTTGCATATTAAGCATTAAAAAAAAATCCCTACCTATTGCTGTGCCTTGAATGAAAAATTGTTGAGCAAAGTGCATCACTGGCACTGAACCCACATCTAGTGCTTTGCAGGGGAGAAGAGTGAATTTTTGCCCTGTTTCTTGACATTCAGCTTTGGTCAGAGACAAAATTTTAGTCAGTGTATGTACATCTTCTGAATTACAAACTTGTCCCAAAAGTAGTTGGCTACTAGCATTTAAATCATTTGTTTTCAGGAAGGACTTTCCTTAGTAATTTACACAGTGAAGTTACCACATTATAGAACAACTTACCCTTATTTGGTACCTATCAAATGCAGCGTAATTTCCTGCCCTCTTGTTTCTGCAGTAGCTTCTCTGGCCAAGATGCCCATTTTAGGCACTTTCACTGCTATAACACCAACACTAATATAGCGAATGGAGCTGGGGACCTTTGCTCACCACGATTACAGCCAGGAAAATCCAAGACCGTCTTTCCTGCACCCATTCCCTTGCAGTGGGACTGAGGAACAGAGAAGCAAGCAGGTCCTCTGTCTTTCCTAATTAAGCTGTTCCTCTTTGCGTACAATACCAATAGTTCTTAACCTGGATATGAACATTGACATAGGCGAGCATAGGGAGCTGTAAAAGCTTTCCATCCTTAAGCAGATTGTTCCAGTGAGCTCTTGATAGCTCATTTCATGCCAGCCTAGACAGGTATAAACTGTTTTCCCTAAATTAGCCCATTTATTATTTGCTGATAAAAGAACAAACTTCAGAAACACATACACCTCAGTTTCCCTAAAACAGCATTACAAAGTTTCCCACCTTCTGCACACAGGCCAAGAACATTACTACGTCCTCCTACTGGGCTCTTCTTTTAGGAAGCTTATGGAATATAACTGATAACACATACTTGCTATTTTGCATTCAGTTTTATAACAGTCTGGTCGACCTTTCTGCCCAGTTTCCTTATTCAGTAGGAAGACAACTCACAGGAGATGTCTTCACATGGAGCCCCTCTTAAGATTCCTGGACATTTGGCTTCGTAGGTTTAGTGAAATTCCCCAGAGATGCCTTTCTTCTTTTAGACAAGGTGGAAAAGGAAGAATATCTGACTTTACCAGGGAAGAAAGTGTCTTGAGTATACATGCTACTATCAATCTGATGTAAAAATGTCTTTTATTAACTGAGAGAATAACGAGAAGCTGGGTAAGATTCTGTACTTTGTTGTTAGTCTCTACATATGCTTTGTGATAAATGCTATTGAAGTAATTTAATTACTTTTTTGTGTTAACCATTCACTATTGAAAGGACTAGACTTGTTTATATTTGAGCTCTGAGATCATATGAAAGTAATTGACATTTCTCCTGATCAAAGGAAGTGAATTATTTCTGTGCTGAATTCAAAAGAAGTTTTCTCATAACAACAATGCATCTCAGAAGACTTTCATTACCATAATATAAGCAGGTCTTTATAGGAATAGGATCAAATGCACCTTTGCACATTATAATATTCAAGTGACATTAATTATCTTGCAATGTCTACATTTTATGCCATGCAACTTTTAAAAAGTTATTTACACACTGTGGTTATCTGGAGGAGCCAGACTGCTCACTTAAGCATTACTCAGATGTTGCAAGCAACCGTTTGTCCTTGGAAACAGTTTAAGAAATTGGGCCTCTGTTTAAGGCAAGCGCATGTTGACTAAACACGTCCCCCAGGCTGCTGAGAAGACGGTATGCTGTGCTGGAGAGAGCAACAGGTGACTTTAGCATGAGCAGTAAAAATGAGAGGTGGATTCTTCTACATGGAGAGGCTTTATGTTGTGTCGAGAGGGAGTGAGTCACAGAGACGGCAGGGCTCGCCTCTGAAAAAGTTCAGCATTTCGCAAGGCTTAAGTTTTCAAACTCTGCAGTCACAAGAGCTGGGATCATTCTCAAGTAGGAGAGATGAAACTAATGGCTTTATTAGGGTAAATCACTCCTCTGGAATAAGCGAGATGAGAAGCTGAAGAAACCCTTAACAGGCATGCAGTCACAACAGCAAACTCATCAGGAATAAAGGAATCGGGCTGGTGCACCAAAGGGCTTCAACAAAAAGAGCAGAAAATCAGTGACAGGAAGATCAAACTTAACCTCACGTAATAAAGGTTCACTGAATAGACTGGCTTTGTTGTCCGACTTTCTGCGGTGCAAAAGGAAGCATCACCCTCCCAGCAGGGAGGGCACAGGTACCTCACCGGAAAAGGCAGGACTACCTACACTACCACCAAGTTTTCCTCAGTATCTTCCGTGCTCTTACAGAGGACTGCATGTTCACTGAGCCTGTCAGAAGAGGCACGATGGGACTTTTCCCCGGCACACATTGTCTGGCTGGAAATGTGGGCAGCTGACTGCGCTCACCTTGGTGACCGCTAACTCAATCTGATCAATCTTCTTAATTATTGCATTTTTCTAATTATGTAAGCAAGCTATGGTACTTCAGAACAGGGAAGTGCTAACGGCAGGAAGCCCCATGCTTCCAACAAGGGAGCGATGGACATGGGAACCTGCGCTGCAGATCTGGAACCATCCACGTTAAGAAAGCGCTAAAGCAGTTGGAGCAGACAGCAAGAGGACAACGTGATAAGAGCTGACACCAGACAGAAAACAAAGAGAAGGTCTTCAGAAATAAAAATAAAGGTTTATCTTTATGTGGTAGGAAGAAAGGGGACCCGTGAAGAGATAAAAAAAAAAAAAAAAAAAAAAAAAAAATCGATGGGGCTGTCAGTGCCAGAGGCAACAGCAATGACCTTAGCAGCTTCGAAGAGGACTAGAAGGAAGTCTAACAGATAAAGGATGGGAGACTGAATGAAGTCACAACTGTCAAGATAACAGATAATATCCTGACCATTTGTTTAGAAAGGACAGAATTTCAGAAATATTACTTAAGAATTGACAAACTTAGGACCCAACAGCAGAAAACAGTCTTCAATATAACTACAAGGATATGGGCTAAAAAAGGACAGTCACTGAACTTCAGTTACTACATAATCAATATTTCTTCTAGATGGTTACAAAACTACAGTCACTGCAAAAAATTGATATTTCCTCTGAAGTTTAGGATGTTCAAAGAGAAAAGTAACTTCCTGAGCTCCTTTGAAAATCCAAGACTAAGCGCTGACATCCATTTGTTCTAGTTAAGGGATGCAAATATATATGTATTCATGACCAAATGCAGAACCTTTCAATGCCTGCTTCCTCAAATTAATATATTAAAACAGTTCATATTGTATCTCAGCCTGCCATAGACAAGTGCTATCTCAAGAAGCTACACAAGAAAATGAAATTTGAAAATGTTTTGTTATCCTGGAATAAATTCAGAGATAAAGAAATAGCTACTGTGCTGTTCCACTTGAAACTTAATTCCAGAGTAATTCAAATGCATAGCACTGATCACCCATGCCATTTGTGGGGGAAAAGAAAAAAAAGAGAGGGAATTTCTACTCCAACAAAACTGAAAACTGCATCCATATTCCTACAGAAAGCAGACGAAGAAATATATCTCAATTAATAAAAACTCTTGTGTTTCCAGACACGGCAGTCTCATACATAAAAGCAAAAAAAAAAAAAAAATGCCTTGCTTGATTTTAAATGTGCCTGTTCCAAATCTAAAAGACAGAAAGGCTAGAGGCTCTCTACCGCTCAAGTCCACGTGACTGCCGTTCACCACAGGCAGCCAGCTATATGTAGGCAGAATCATTTTCTGATGATACATCCACAATGCAGCTGAAGCAACTTTGAAATAGGATTCTTGTATCAAACTCCTCAAGCAGAAGCCTAAGGGTGTCTGGTTTTGGAAAACTGTGCACTGTATTTTAAATTTCTTAAACATTTTAATGCACAGATAACCACCTCCCCACCAATGGGCTGCCACACTGAGCTGCTTTTAACCTGAGACTTTTAAGAACATTTGACCGTGAAGAGGGGTAAAAGAAGACAAAAGCCTCCATGCTGTAAAACATCCTTCTGGGTGGCCCCAGAGTAAAGAACTGGGGGCCTGCAGAAAAGGCTAAACCAAAGGGACCTGTGGAGATCACTTTGTCCATCTTCCTGCTGAAGGCACTACTGTAGATTATATCATCCAGGTCCATGTCTAGACAAGTCTTGAACATTTCCAGCAAGGGAAAGTACTCCTTCTCCAGGCAATTTAATCCAGTGTTTGTTTGTTTTGGTTTTTTTTTTCAATTTTTCTTTCTTGCCTCTTCTAACCACACATAATTTTCTCTGAAGCAACTTGTACCTGGTGCCTCTGACCCTGCCACATCGCATCCTTACGAAGTGGTACGCTCCATCTTCCCCACAACTACCTTTTACAGTACTGGAAGACTAGATTACCTGAGCCTTCTCTCCTCTAGGCTGAAAAAGCCCAACTCCTTAAGCCTTGCTTCACATGCCAAGTTCTCAAAACCCTCTAACATCTCGGTGGCCCTCCGCTGGCCCTTCTTTAGTTTTCCCCTCTTGAACAGGGGACCAAAACTGGACACAATATTGTACGTAAAGCATAACGTGCGCCAAGTAAAGCATGATGATCAATCACATGCCTCGCCTTGGGATGCTGCAGCATCCACTCTTCCAGAGGCAGGGAGGGACCACAGGAATGGACTGGCTCCCTGCGCTTGGTTATGCTACTGTAGACAACAGCAAAATATTTCAAGCCGTTTCACCTCTCTTGCTAGGTGAGCCTGAGGCACGCCCAGGCATCAAAGGGACTGTTACTCTTGACTGCATATAAAGTCTGAGAACTCAAGTTTTAACAAGCTGTTCAAGGACCTTAACTTGGCTCAGGATTTTAAGAGCAGGTACTTTAAAACAGTCATAGAGCAAACATCATCAGTAAATGTTAGCTCCCTCCCTGCTCGCAGTAGCTTTGCAAATCTGCCTCAGTTGTCATGTAGAAGGTAGAACACCAAAAACCTTACAGAGGGGAAGTCTAAAACCTGAGCAGCAACTGCAGTGCCAGGGCAAGATGATCACACTCGGTTTCTTCTACCTGAACCACCACTCTTCACAAGGAGGGCACATTTTAGGTTTCGATCACTGTCACGGTGGCTCTGGAGACCCAAGAAAGCTTGGCCGTTCTTTTGCAGCCTTCGTGCACTCCTGGTACTGTGCCAGGGTGTCCCTGGCCACTCTGCAGAGGCACCAGATGCTCTGATATCCCAAGAGCTGTGCAAGAGGGATACGCAGCCCTTTACCTGCGTCATGCTTTTCAAATGCCTTTAGGAAGGATGCTGTAAGCATTCCCCCGAGGAACCATTTGTATTGTGCATCAGTCTCTCCAGTCTCATACAACAGAGCCCCAAGGTTTTGGGTTTGTACCCTTACTTGTTAATGGTCTTTGGGGTGTGGGGGAAAGGGAGCATCTTTTTGGTCTTGTTTTATTTCTACTGCATTCCCACTCTCTGCTTTTTTGAAGCAGACAAGTTTTCTGAATTAAAAAACTGAGCGCTCTCTCTCATGAAACCCACATTACAGTTGTAACACGTTTGCTACCGAAATCACTACTCCGATTCATGCATACCTGTCTTCCCAGACACATCAACCAATGCTACTGTCATGACACCAAGTAGTATTTGCCTGGTGGTAATTTTCAAGCAAATACTCCTGTATCTGTTATAACATAGTTTGGTACTTCTTCCACCCCTGTAGACAATCCCAGCAATTAAATTTCTGCCATTTGCTTGAATTCCATTGCCATTGAGTACAGGCCCCTTTCAATTGTGAAATGTTCATGTTTGGGGCAGCAGCGTGGACAGGATCTCAGTGCTACCTTTACTGTTAAAGTGAGCAAACATAAATCTCTATTTGTACTGGATTTCCCTGTCAGTGATATTTTACAGTTTGGTTTTGCTATGTGATTAATATGCTGGTTCCAGTGAAGTGACTGTCTAAGGACTTCTTAAAAACCCACCTAACCTGCAGGACAAGGCTTATCAAGTAGAAAATTAATGTTTATTCAGTAGAATTTGCTTTGCCAGGAAAAAAACTGCTCTGCCTCAGGACTGTATTTTAGCCAGCTGTTAATTTGGACCTAATCCAATTAGTTTGAAAGCAGTTTAAACAATCTGGGAAAAAAATTTCAGCCATCAAATACTAAGCATGGCCATATTCTTCACATTGGGTTAAGAAAAAGTAGGAAACATTTTCGTTGTAGTGGAACATGCTATTTGTCTCCCACACACACAAAGACAAGCCAGGCAGGTGGTTTACCGCAATCTGCACAGCAAAACCGAGCACTGCTCGGTGCTTCTTCACTGCTTTGCTCCACTTTAACCGTCAGGTAAAGCTGACATTTTGCCATGTTCCACATGGCCCTCCCATCCATTTCAGCTGACACCGTAAATCTCTACCCAACACAGGGGAACTCAACAAACTTAGCAGAGAGCAACTAGAGAAGCCAGTAGCAGCTAAAACCATGTGAAGTAACACAGAGGTGCAAGCGGAAGGGTGACCTATGGACACGGGGCACCAAGCAGGTGAGTGGCCTTATTCATTGCTACCACATCTGACATGCTCCAGCTGTCCTTCCAGCCTGCTGCCACCCCTTCTTCACTAAGAACAATTATTCATTAAAAGAGAAAATAATTTACAGCCCCCCCCCCCAACTGTTTGCTTTAACAATGCACAAGGAAAAAAGTAAGAGATAGGGTACAAATATGTCCCAAACTGGAAAGGTGCTCCCAAAAATCTCCTATAACCAATGCAAGAAAACCCTTTATCAACTAAATTGCTGGGGAGGGTAGAGTGCAGATCAGGAAGTATTTATAAGATGCTCAAACTCTGTGATAGGGAAAACAGAGTCACATTGACCTCGTTATTCCCCATTTTTTAACTGTGATTGCTCTTATACAACTGTCTTGCTCCATCCGAAGTCCTTTCCCACTGACCAGCTGCACTCCCCAGTTCGCAGAATGGACAGCTTTCTGTTTCCATTCCTGCAGATACCCAAAAACCTCTGAACAAAACAGAAACAGTCACTTTTCAAGTCAGTCACACATCTCAGCTGGGCAGCCTTTGCAGAAAGGTCATTTTGATTTTTTTTTATGAAATCCCCAGGAATGGAGCTAAATTATGTTGGCATGATTACATGCAGTAATTACAAGAAAACAGAAATGCAAGACCAAGAAGGCAAGGCCTTTATAGACTAATCACTAGAATGAAACACCTTGAGCTAAATATTTTTCCCAAATAATTCAAAGGCATGTGGCCAAATCCTGTTTAAAAAAACAAATTAATAAATAATTAAACCAGGATTTGTTTCTACTACCTCTTAGGATTCAAAATTGCGCCCATTTGGTATCACGTAACACTCTAAGAACAGAAGCTGGGCAATGTCACCTCTCAGGACATTTACACCCTGTAAATTTTGCATTTTTAAAAAATTAAATATAAAGTATAATTATTCAATATTGAGAAATACTTAATTTGGTTTGACCTTTTTCTTTCAAGTCAAGTGAATATAAGTCCCCATTCCACATCCCTCTATTTGATCCAGGTGAGGTCTAAATTCAGTCTCCCTCTATGTTAGAGGTTGGCTCAGGAGCTCACTGGGAGGCTAGTGGGAGCTCCAGAAAAGCCCTTCAAAAGGTCCTGAAGCTGAAGTCATGCTAGCCTAAGGCTTTGCAGTCACTTTTTTGGCTGCTTATTTGTTTCTACCGCCTGCAGTTTTCAGGTACAGTTGAAGAGCTCAGTCCCTGAGAGAGCTGCATGTGGTCCTTCACAGCAAGCTTCTTCAAGACAGATAGGTAAATAAATATGTATGATCTTGGCTTTGAGACAGATGTCGAGAATCCTTAACTGTGTTACGGGGAAGAGGGTTTTATTGCCACAGCAGCAGGAGACAACTTGTGCAATTAGCAGATCTCCCTTGTCCAGGACCTTCCCTCTCTCCCTTCATCAGATTAGTGATGGGACGGTCAAGACACAGTACTGACTGGATACGCAGTGAGACTAGTACAATAATTGCTTATTTAACAAGCACAAAACATAGGTAATATTGGTGTTTAAGCAGGCACTGAAAAATACTCAAATATTCAAGTGGTAAGGATCCCTAGCTCACTGCCAGCACAAGGGAGATGGGAGCTGTAGGTGGGTTCTTCCTACATCTGCATCAGTGTGTCAGAGCAGAGAAGTGACTTACACTTCCCTCCATCCACAAGTCTCTTAGCAAATGCAAAAAAAAAAAAAAAAAAAAGAAAAGAAAAGAGGTAAATACAGGCTGGTCCAGAGTATACCCCACAACCAACATCACCCAGTGAATTGTTCAGAAGGGGACAAAGGATGTCGCCAGATCAGGAGCCAGAAAAGCCTAAACTCTTGGTTTGCGGGTTATACACTTACACATTTCTTGTGCAATGCATTTCTTTTACATATATGTATATACAACATACAAAAATAGGAGTTTTGGGAGGCTCAGATGCCAAGTGATGGCCTTACAATCATATGAGGTAACTCGGAAGGGGTTAAGTTGGGTACCAGTCATCACAGATATCAGCCTCCATGGTAAACAACAAATCCTCCTCCTCACTACCTGCTGATTAGCCCAAACCAAATTTTATGCTAGAGTGACTGTACTGTCACCCAAACCAACCTGGACTGCCAAAACGATGTATTCCCAGCAGATATATTTTTTTTATGGCCGGCAGAAACTTTTGGGCAAAAGAGAAGCAAGAGAAAAGCCAAGCTTGGAACTAATATAAATGATCATTTTTATAGTTGGCCAAGTAGCACCCTGTCTGTAAGGTCTTCAAATATACCAGATTTTAAAGCTAATATGGGTGTTTCAAGAAGTGTTTACATAGACTTTATTGAAAAGGAATTTAACTCTTCATTTAAAATTTTCTCTTTTCTTATGAAAAATGCCATTAGTGCTTTTTTTTTTAGCCACAGCTTGTAAACATAATTATCACAAAGGCTAACAGATACCAAGGAAATACAGACTCCTGTCTTTTATCAATACAAACAAGCTAGATTTTCACAAGACTCATCTGGGATAAATTGGTTCTGAAAGAAAAGAAACAGCCACCTGTGCCACCAGGCATCCCCCATCCTCCAACAAGGGCAGGGCCACTGGCAGAGAAGCCAGGAGAGACTGTCCCACCGAGGAGGTGACAGCCAGGCAGCAGGGGATCGGGACCAAAGGTGCCCCATCATCTAGAGTTGATCAGTACTGTGCCTGGATCCACAGCACCTGAGCCATCTGCCAGCAAAGTATCAGGGTTTTTGAGCTGCTCTCAGATCATACAGCTCAGGAGACAGGTGAGCCCAAAACCCCAGAGTTCTGTTTAGCTTTTTAAACATATACCCCCCCAAAAAAGTAAATGCTTCAAATTTACTCATACATTCACTGCAGTTTACATCATACCATTGCCAGGATAAGTGAGACGATACCCATTTATAGGCTTCCCATAAGCATTTGCTGGTTTTTAAGACTCTTAAGTTTTCCATACAAAGAAAGAACCACCGTCGCTTCTTTAAATGCCCGTTGCCTCTGCTAATCAATCACAGTTTCATTGCATCAGGACTTACAGCCCAAGCATGGGAAAGGTAGGGAAATAGCACCAGGCGGTATTTTTCAAGCCGGGTGGGGAAATTACAGCTGTGCAGCAGCTGGGCTCTGGAAGAATCCACTGTGCCCTCATTGCCACAGCATCACCCGGAGCACTGGGTTGTAAGGAGAGCCTAATGATGAAAGTAAATTCATAGGAATGGTCACCCCAAGTTCAGCTGGTTTCTGTACCAGGCAAGGCGGCACAGACACTGCAAATACTGTACGGCAGCAGCAAAGGCACACACGTCTGGCAGAAGGCTATGCATACTTGCATGACAAATAATCTCATTAAAGAAACAAATTACATATTGCCAACAGAATACTGTCCGCCTTTAGATGGCTTTGGTGCCGTGGGTTTTTAGATCAACCCACTTCATATGTCGAGAGTATTTGAGCTTGAATAATTGGCCCAAAAATAATCCTTTTGTTTCTAGATTGATAGAATCACTTGTACTGCATCCAAGAAGTGCCAGAAGATTAAGTTGGTAATGAGATTGTACCTTTCCTTATTCTCGTTAGTTTGTCAGGGCAAATAATTGATGTGCCATTTTCTGTTCTTGCCATGGACTGGATTTGCATTTTTGCTTCCAAAGCAGCTGGGTTTTTTGGTGGTAGCTTTTTGTGCGTTTGATTTTTTGTATTGATTGTTTGGTTTTGGGGTTGGGGGGATGACAAGGGTGTTTTGGGTTTTGGGGGGGTTTTTTTTAGATGCTGAAAGAAAAACACTACAACTGCGCACAGGATTTGCAGGCTACAAGACAATACCATTCTCTCCACATTCTCACCCTCCCTGTTTTCACATTATTGTGTACTCTTTCCTACGGAACAACAAACACGAGTCCTATGATGTGCTGTAGGATTTGCAATTATTTCTCCACAAATACAACATCTCAAACCGCTCTCATAAATGTTCATTTACACAGGGCAAACCGTAGATGAGCACTTCACGTGCTCTTTATACCACTTGAAGGTCCGTGTGTAAATGGATTCATGTCCCGAGGTCACTGCACTTAACATGCTGAACTTCCAAGCCATTTGAGTCAAGAACTCGATCCAATAGGTGTCTGCCTCTTTTTTCCACCTCAAAACACAAGGCTTTGTACACCAGCCTCTTGCACCATGACATCGAAGGCACACACCTTGCAACATCCAGAATGTACTGCCTCAGGGAGATGCGGGCATTCCTTACCACTGCTTTTTTTTTTCCATACCATGCTAACAGGATATAGTTCCATCGGTCTGCAACTGAATTAATGATATGGGGAGCCTGGCTTAAAGGTAGAAAACCAGTTCTGATAAAAAAAACCAACAGAATTTCTACACGCTCTTTTGAAAGGTTTGTTAAGTTTTCATAGCCAGCGTGCCAGCAAAGAATAAGAGGGTTTTTAATCAAATACAAAGGGAGTCCAGTGTAAGTCATTTACCGTCTCGCCACCCTGAAACACTCAGGCATCCTAAATTCTTACCAGCTACTACATATCAGTGTGTCATATAGTAAACTGATACATTGACACTTGGCATTAATTTACATATACCAATGTATAATACCATTATGTACAAAACTACATGCATTCAATCTTGTCAGCACTCACGCAAGCTATGCTCACCACTATGCACTGTAACATACAGTTGGCTTGTTTATAAGGTACATATTCATACTGTAACTATAACTGAATTAAAGGTGAAGACTCGTCACAGGCTTCCCTACCCTCTTGCTTTAGGTCATCCCGCTAAAAGGTTGGGTAACAGGTTACTTTTCTTTACATATAACAGTAAACATGAGCCCCTTGTCGCAGCCTGCTCCTTTCTTTGCCGTTACAGTGATGCTTACCCCCTCCCAATCGTATATTTCATTGCTCTGCTCCTCCTGGTATATCCTTAACCCTTGCTGTAGACAGAAACTACCACTCTGACTCTGCGTTCCTGTGTACCTTGCCCCTCTGCAAGTGACTACACAAGTTTCCCGACCTGTGAGTCTTAAGTCTTAAAAAAAGACTTAGCATTTAATAATGAAAAAAAAATCATAATGGAATTGAAAAGGGGAGCAGGGGAGAGCTGTTTGTTCTCTGGGAGTTATTCTTTTATGTGAGGATTTTCACGGCTGAATTATATCTGCAGCAATGCCTACGGAACAGGTATTTCCACATGTTTTTTCTTCCACTGGAAAGTCCTTCCTGCCTCCACCTTGCCCTCCAGACTGCACGGCTGCTTGAATTCATACATCTATCCTGCATTTCCTTGGAGCAAGTGATAAGTAGACCCATCTGTAAGTATCTGTACCATGTTTTTTCCATTCCAGCTGAGAGCTGGCTGAAGGTCAAAGCATAAGTTACATTTACTACAACACATTTTGATGGGCTGAATCAATACCCGTGATCAAGTACACTGTGCAGGCTCCCAACAAGGACAGATCTCCACTCCTGTCATGAATTCTTTCCGTTCTTTAAATCATAGCTATCTCCATTATTCCACTGTCAAAATAACCCTGTTTTCTGACAATACAGCAAAACACATTCTGCAAGAGATGACAATCTTTTCTGAACTCAGTTTAATAAATTCCCGCAGGATTTTTCCACAAAGGTAACAACAAATAAAAGGATAAAAATCTATAGAAAAGTTATCAAACTCAAGTATGGAAAAAAAAAAAGTTATAGCTCTGCTGGAGAATTAGAAGAGACCTCATTTCCCCACATTGCTGCTGCTTTGTTAAAATGTGCTACTACACGCACAGTCTTCTCGGGATAGAATCTCAACACTACATACAGTGCTCTGGATATATATATGGGGTTAAAACAATATGCAACACAAACAAGCATCCATGTACCTGTAGGATACACCATTTAAAATAATTGGGCACAAATGCGCTTATTTTTCCAACACAGCACACAGAACAGTTTTAGGTTTTCGTGGTTATGGGAGGTGCACTTCAACCTCTTCATCATCCATCTAGAGTCGGGTTTTAGTTGTTTGCTTTTTCAGGTCATTCGTAGGGGAAAAAAAAAAATAAAAAAAAAAATCACTCAGTGTCAAAAGTTTTAAATCACATTTCTGGACTGCAGTTGCCATTTACCATTGGCTGTGGGAGAAATGCTCCAGGGACTGGCAGTTGACTGTTTCAAATGACTCAAACCCAGTTCATTCCAAACAAAACACCATTAATTCAAACATACTAAAAAACCCACAACAAACCAAAACACACCAGCACCCACGAGAAAAACCCTACTGCCCCACACAAATAAACAATCCCCCAAAACAAACCACCCACCCCCAACACCAAGGAATGTCTTCAGGAATACCTAGAATAACTAAACTTAACATCTTTGATAATTTTGGTCAAGTTCTGTGTGGTCCAACTACCACTGGAGTAGGAAAACCCATTCCCTATTGTAGTAATGCCTTACTTTTTTCTCTTGTTTCTCTCCTAACCACCTCTCCATTCAGTTAGGCACATGACCGCAAATGTACAGAATATTTCTGAAGAACAAGCACTTTACCAAGTTATTTAAGCACACATGCACAGTCCTGGACTGCATTTAAGTGTTTTTCTGAAAGTGTACATCAATTCAAGATTGCTTCCAGCAGCTATGAATAATTAAACTGAAGTTGGACATGTGATTAAAGATTATGATTAAATACCTGGCACTTAATTTATCAACAGTAACTGGCTCCACAACTATCTGCACGCACACACTTGATCTCCGAAGGCTTTCTTGTGATCCCAGCCAGCCCAGGGGTCTGAGGATATATAGTGTATATACTAGGGTGTAACTTATAGCACCACAGTCTCCCTGGCAAGGTACCGATTCATCCAGAGAGCTCAAACAAGGGATTTTGGGTCACAACCACAGCTACCACAGGCTCAAAATGCTTAACACACTGGGAAGCAGGGGGAGGAAGCAGAGGGAGGAAGGTACAGGCAGACATTGCGTACCATACTTCAGACATTGGCCTGGGATATGAAAAGACCACAGGCATCACCTAAATAGAGGTCAAGGACACACACTCTTTCTTCAGGTCAGTAAAGTACATTGACTAGCTGCTTAGGAATCACTCCTGAGGACACATCTTCTAACTCTGGGAAGTGCAGAGGCTGAAAGTTTAAGAGTAAAGCCAGAAAATTATCAACAATACAGAAAGTTTCCCTATACACTAATAATTTTCAATTTTTATTACAAATACAATGAAAGTCAGAAAACCACCACCAAACCAGTTGGACACCAGAGCCCATGGAAGGTCTGTTTGTGACTAAGCTGCAGTTCCAAAAAAAAAAAAAAAAAAAAAAAAAAAATCCATTTTTAACCAATAAAATCCAGGTATCCCCAGAGATGTGAAAAGTCATTCTTTCAAGGACTGTACATATGTGGTATGGATTACAGCAGAGACTGACACCACAAATGACTCTGTTGATGATCACAGCAACACATCCTTCTCGCACACAGCCCTGTTCCACTGAGCAGGAAGAAAATGGCAAGGCAGAACACAGCAAGGTTTTTTGCTTTAAAATAATAATACTAAAAAGAGGCCATATAGATCTCTGTACCCTTAGAGAGGGTCAGCAGATCTAAGCATGCCAATGAACTAGATTAAGCAATGGGGTTCCCATGGAAGAACAAAAATGATTTTTGGACAATCTTCAGCTGTTTTCACTAATCTGAGACCAGGCAGACCTTCCAGAATAAAGGAACAGATTTACTTGGCATCATTTCCTCCTAACAGGGTACCCACCACATAGCTTAGAGAGGACCCCTCAGAAAGGAGTAGCTTCCCCACCCCACGTAACAAATGCTCCCTTGCAGAAGTGGGGGTCCCTCCAGCAACCAGCAGGATAGATTTCAATTATTGCAGAGATTTTAGAGTCAGGAAAAGCTCTGTGGAAGTTGGTTTTATTTACCTTTTAGAGCTACAGCTTCATGGGACAGCCTTTCTGTGCTGCAAGCCAAAGCGAAGCTGCGGCAGCCCCTTTTCACTGGATTTGTCTGAGGTTGTTAACAAAGCAGAGCTACAGTTTGCTAAGTTTTGGTTGCCTTGAGGTTGCATTACATAGCTATACTTTACCCTGGATAAACATCTAATCTCCCAGGACAGACTAGCATGGCAACAAACATAACGCATTTCATTTTTAAGACATTTAGTGGTTTTCAGTAGAGCAAGTTGAGGATTTCATACTCAGTCAGCTGGCACTATAAACCAAATCCTGCCTTTTTATCAATAATATGTGACTAATGCAAAATACAGCATAGTTTTGTAATTGTTTGGCTTTGCATTGGTCCCATGCAGGAAAGACAAACCGCCACCAGACTGCTGAACGGGGTAGCTCCACTGGACCCCACCGAAAAGAAACACAACCTGCCCCGCACCTTCAGGGTCACTGCGGTACAGCTGAGCGGAAACAGCAAACCCCGTCACTTAAAAATGTTCTCCCAACCCCTTCTCGGATGAAAATAAAAGTTCTTCTCCACTGAACAACTACAACACTTCAAACTCCTTAGTGATGTATTAATTTTGATGCATTAATTCATGAAGTTCACAGTATCTCGGAGATCTTGATAAGTGCTTTACAGTGCTCTGTTTCGCAGCAGATTTTTATTTGAAAAAACCCACCATGTCAAACTTGTGTAGCTTGTGGAGCATACGTTACTGTCGCCTAGGGCTGCAGTAACCTTGCACACTTTTCTCACCGAACACCTTTCAAAGATAGGGATTTTTTTTTTTTTACCTGAAGAAATAATCCATATTTTATACCCCACAGTGAGGAAAACCCCAAGGCTCACCTCAGGTGTTTAACCATATCAAAGAAAGGTCCACTGGTGCAGGAAGCCCAGAGCACTTAATCCACAACTTGCATTATGAAACAAAAGGAGTTTCTGAAAATCCTCCCCAGGTACAATAACTGCATCGCAGAGAACTGAAAAGAATAGCTGTAAAAATAAAGAACCAGCTGCGAGATCTTGCAATTAACCCAAAGAGGAGCCAAACATAGAAGGTCTCAACACTGTGTTTCGGGTTAATACAACTTAGTTCTAGAAATCTGGTGGCTCTGCAGCCAGGCAGATGCACTGCAGGAGGACTCGGGTTAGTGGGGAGGAAAAAAGATCAGGAAGGACTATGTCAACTCAAGAACTGAAACTAAGAAAAGTCTGGCCCGAACCCATCTAATAAGGATCTGATTGCTTCCACTCTCCTGGAGATGTATGTGCATTTTTCAAAGATTAATTGGAGTTAAATAGTTAAATTCCCAGCAGTGACCAAGCATGCCAAGAAC
The DNA here is from genome assembly GCA_034782735.1 of Sagittarius serpentarius. Lineage (NCBI taxonomy): Eukaryota > Metazoa > Chordata > Aves > Accipitriformes > Sagittariidae > Sagittarius > Sagittarius serpentarius. The sequence goes on from JAVKLA010000084.1 coordinate 39,645,412, forward strand.
TGTGAATAGTCAAACTGTCTTGTCACAAAACCATGTTCATATTCTCCACTGGAATTATGATAGCTGTGAAGACTTGAGTTATTCTGTTAAACATCTCTTCAGTTTGCCACTCCTTTCAGCAAGGACACACACACGCAATTTCTTAGAGATTTTTGTGGAAAAAAAATTGTTTAGGCTGAAGCAGGTATTTTCTAATTGTTCCACAACTAAGATGAATATTTGCCCCAGTGTATAAATATCCCATTTATCCTCAACCCAAGTGATTATGCCTGACCACAATGGTAATACCTGATCTTCCAGCCATATATAGCAGAGATGGGCTCATCCTGCATCTAAAGAGAAATACATCCGTACATTCATTTCCCAGGACGTTTGTCTCCAGCGTGGCAGTAGCAAGGGGTACCTCCTGCCCCACACAGCGATCTGCTGGACAGGGTTACCTTAGGCCATGCAGTGGGCAACATTTGTTGAATAAAGTGAAGAACCTTGAGTATCTGTAAGGTCCCCCAGGATTTTTGACATCCAGAGGAAACAGGTGTGTGCATGAGAGAGAATCTGATGTCTGAGACTTCAGAACAAATCCACCCACTAGTAGGTAGTGTTAGAGAGATGAAAGTCCCATTCCTGTCTCTAGGCAGCATGTATATTCCAGGTCACTGCTAACAAAGTTCAAGACAGGTCCCCAGTGGACCACAAACCCAGCATATTTTGCTTCTATCAATACTGTCATTGGATTAAGGAATTACCAGGTACAGATATGATGCGGATCACTGTAGCATCTGCTTCGGGGTATGTACTGAGTTGTCTCAGTACGCAAAGTCCTCAAGTAATGCTTTTAAAAAGGAAAGTGAACTGAAAAGGTATTTGTCTTAAAAGTTGTTTTTATTTTTTAATGACAGTTTAATAAGAGATGTAGACATGAACAAATACCATTACAGTTTTAACAGGACAAACACACACTGTGCAGCTCCCTTTATCTTTCTCCAGTTAAAGGCAGAAATAGAGCATACTGTGCCCCAAGTTACAGAGCTCAAGGGATGCATTTGGACTGCATGGGAACTGAAGGGAAAATAAGCACTGGCATCCAAAGACACACGATCAAGCTGTAAAATCCTGCAGGTTAAAATTTAAGGTTTCATTATTTGGACAAGCTGTGGGCATAGGACTATTTAAGCTACGCTGCATATCCCGTGAGCACGCTTTGCACAGCTCCCACAAACACACGCTTCAGCAGCGCTGCTCCGTGTCACGGACCCAAGGGATGCCCTGAAGAGCTGGTGAAGCAACAGCCACAGAGGCTGAACCTCCACCGCCCCAGCTGCCAAACCATTTATTCACCCCATGAGCCAGCACGTGCACTGAGGCACTGGGAAGGCATCCGTGCGAGTAACAGCATCCGCCACTCTGCACTTCTACACTAAGGACAATTATTCCAGAATGAACTAAATTATTAGTTACAAGATACAGTGGCCTATCCTAATTACATAAGATCAGGGAACTGTGAAATTCAAACCTACACCTAAAAACCTGCGGGGACCTGTTTCTGACACTTGCTGCCACCTACCTCCACCTCTCCTTACCTCCATTCTCTTATCTATAAAACAGGGCTAAAAAAGTACCATTGCCTTGAGCTCCCTACGTATGAGCTGCTGTATCAGAGCTGGGTGTTATACTGCGAGTTATTAAATAAAACGTACCAGGGCCTAACCCATTTCTTAACGAAGACTTCAGCTCCCCTAGGATTTTAAAAGGAGTAATCCCAGATAAATCTCATCTCTGCTCTATTTCTGTAACGTGATGTTTCTCACCCTGTTTTTCCACTGTGAAAGCTCTCATGTAAATTCCACCCTTCCCCTCTTTTTTCCTAAAGCATAATATCAGTTGTCTTTCAGGATTCAGAAACCAGTCTGATCTCCTGGGCTTTGTGTACTAGGAATTTGGAGTGATAAATGCTTCTGCCTCACCCCCAGGAATTTCAGCTTTCAGTTTGTCTTTGGGGTTTACAGGGATGAGTGACTGAAAGAAATAATACATTTCTCTTCAGCTTTGCATTGTATGCTTGTATAAAAAGATTCTAATATAAGAGTGTCATTGATAGCAGCAATACTTCTCAATAAAAGAGCTGCTCATAGGAATTATAGACTAGATGATACAGCTTGAAATAAGGACATAAATTATATTACATTACTTCATTTGATTCTTTGGGGAACATTTAAGTTTAGAGCAAAGAACAGTATAGGTCTTTGCTACCGAGAAATAATGTCCTTAATTGCAATCTACAGCATATTCACTCAAATAAATGGACTTCACTATAAACTACCTTAGTACAAATGTATCACACCCCACCGTCTCACACAGGTCCAGCGTGGGACTACCGCAAGAACTTACTGCTCCTATTAGAAAGGCCATGAAGAAGCAGGTGTTAGAATTACATTTCGGATGATACACACGGCAGCTGGTTTTGCTAAGATTACAGGGACTATCTTCCCCTTCCAGCAGGGTTCTTTCAGCCTTATTCTATCACCACATACCTTTCGTGTGACTTGATTTTAAGCAGGTGGAGATTCAAGGTATCTTGAATCAAGGTACTCAAGGCAGAGGTATTTGAGCAACCTTTCAACGACATTTCCAACTCCAGACCCTAATGACTGTTCATTCCAGTAAAGCCTACTTCACTTCTGCTTCCTTCCCTACCCACCTCCCACCCCATGCCATTTACTTCAATGGTTACTGGATGAAGGTCTGTTCTTAGGCTGGAAATTGAGAAATAATACACAGCATTAACACTCATTTCTCCTAGAGACAGGACTAACGTAAATATCAATGCCATCACTACCTATGGTCTTTAGCTTTCAGGTTGTATTTCAAACATCCTGGACAACATGTCTGCTCAGTTAATTTCTAGGTTTCATACACACATTAAATCTTTGGGCTGTTTTTTCTCCATCGTGTTAACCTCCAAGTTAAAATAACCACTTATTTTTCATTTCCTTCTTCCTTTTTAAATATATGCATCATTTCCATGCAAAATGTTTCTGTTTGCATTACAGACCTAAAACAAAACCACTGCCTGATCTACCATCTTATCCCATTTAGACTTACTTACTTATACCAAAACTTGGTCTACTGAAATATTTTACAGTTGCAGTGATTCTGCTTTATGGGGATAACTATTCAGGCTCTCACAGCAGGCTACAATGAGTGCTCAAGGGATGCGCCTCCTGACCTGGTAATATGCACCCTTATGAAAGAGTCTAGTACCTGAAAATTAGTATCGCCTGGATTTTTAACATCTGAACTGCCATTTATGCTCTGTACAAGATCTGCTACCAGTAAAACTGCATCACTGCTGTATAGTCACACAGATATGTATTGCAATATACATTAAAAATATTATACTCTTATGGTCACAATAAAGTACCCAAGTCCTTGCTGAAATCACCACGCAGTGGTGTGCGCTTTTCCCACACATTTCACCACATTCTAGAACAGATATGTACGAAAAAACATCAAATCTTATTTTTCAGAAGTTCTGCAGATGGAAAGCTGAGGCATGTACTATGTATTGTGACAGATGCAGACAAAGGCTCCTTTTCTGTTGGAATGCACATCTTCTGGAGAAAGGCATGGAATAGGGAAGTCATTTAATTAAACTGTCTTTATCCTAGTTTTTATGTGTAATGACTAACTAATAACAGCATGCTTCACTGCAGCAGCCATATTTATAGTGACATGCACTGTTTCTGCTGAATATACTGGGAGTGAAAGTTTCTGTGTTTCCCAAAGCTCTGCTGAACAAATTAAAATTTTAATTAATATTCTTTTTCATTATTTCCTTTCTATCACTCCCCAACACTCCCCCCCCGCCCTGCCTGCAAG